>JACDOX010000050.1:2248502-2282962 GCA_014549065.1 Cardinalis cardinalis
CAAAGAACAGTCTGTGTGCTTGAGGTGCACGCACAGGAATGTAAAGTGCCTGCAAGTTATGAAATTCCTAAATTTGCATCCCCTTCCAATCTTGCTCTTCAGCATTATTTACTATTTTGCTTCTTGCTCTGGGTTTTTTAAGTGTGTGGGAATACCAGAAAAAGTCTTGGAAAAAATGCATTCAAATGATGTAAGGGAGTATGGATTTTTTAACCTACTCTCGGGGGAATAGAGAAGGGACTCTGACACTCTCAATCATTTCTCTCTCCTTCCACAAAATAATCAGAAGGTTTTTCCCTTYAGCATTGCATTCATCTTAGATTAGGTATCCATCTTTCAGTTCATTGCAGAACTGTGCTATTGTGTGGAGGGAAAATGGGGTTTTTTCAGTAATCAGTGGGAAAAAGGAAGAGTCAAACACAMAGAGACACAAATATGCAAAGCTCCAGGAGGGAGAATCAATTCTTGCTGAAGACCATTTGCTCATCCATCTATGTTTGCCAGGTAATTTCAGCCTGGGAAAAAGTACTGTTAGCAAACTGAAACTGCATTACTTGCTACTGTTCAAGGTGAATAATGTGGCCTTCTAAGGCCAGGGTCATTATCTCCCTRAGCCTGCTTGTGACAAGGCAGAGGGAAGAAATATGGTGTCTATCTAAGAAGACCAATATTTTCAATTCAGATGTGGTTTATATGAAACAGAAGCCCAGTATTTTATGGGGTATGTCATCATTTCCAGCATGCCTTTAATATTTGCTTGGGGCTGGCAGAAAAACTGATACTGTTGAGCCAAACCTTAGAATTGGAAAAGTTAATCACAGCAGTGGTTATACTTTTCCATATTAATCACAGGATATCCACCAAGGATAACAGGCAATAACAAAAACAAAGGAGCCCAATACCAGCAGGCCAGAGCCAGGATGGTGGTGTTAGAGCTGAGCTCCACCATCACTCAGCTATTCAAAGTGCCTGAATTCAATCCTAGCAGGACTCATCCACACTAAATTCAGATGCCTACAGTGTAGGTGTCTGTGCTGAACCAAGTGATCTGAGGTTCTGCTGTAGCTGGAGGGCATTGTGGTCACAGAATGGCAGCAGAATARTTCCTCTGATTCACTTCCTGCTTTAGGAGGACTTGAATTGCACATTAAGTCTRTCGATTCTCTTGTGTACAACCTCARCTAAGGCAGCTCAACAAAAACCTCAGTGCAGCAGGGGGTGCCCTGGAATAGCCCTTTGGGGGTCTATTTGGTGGTCCAAAAGAGCTTGGCTCTCTTAAGGGTCTGGTGTTTTAYCAATCTGAGGTCTCAGGCACTTTAGGGCATTATTACCAGGTGCCAGTGCTTCCACAACTGATTTAAACTCCAGCTCTTCAGTGGCAATAAATGCAGCTATGGGTGATTGGTTCAGATTTGTTTAGAAAAGTTTCAATAAATAAAATCCACCTTCTCCTTCATCAGCGGTATTGTCACACCTTTTGTCAAGGCATGACTGACTTTTTGCATCTCCCACTTCCCACAGTGATGTTACTTTCTCTCCAATCTATCAAAGAGGAAAAAAACCATGGAAGTTCTGTTTGTCACTTAATAAGAATGATGGATATTTTCCTAATACCTCCTATGAATAGGGGTGAAGTTGAAAAAATTACAATTCTTTAATAAAATGCCTACTGCTCTCTCCCATTCCCTTTCCTCTGCAGGAAGCCAAAGCTTGTCTGTCTTAATTATCAAAACAGCCTGATTTACTCACCACCTTCCTCTCATATCGTTGCTGTAACAATCATTCTGTTGAATGGCAATTCAAATGTGGCCCAAAGTAGTTTTGGTCAATGAGATTTTGACTTTTCCATTGGTGGATTATAAGGAGKAACTGTTTCTCTCTTTGCTGGACTGTAAAATAGTTGGAACTTCTGGAGGGGAAAAGATCCAAGTAGCGGAATTATCATTCTCTCATGTGAGTCAGGATGAAAGATCTGGAAACAGTCAGAGATTCCTCTGTTTCCAACTTTCCTTTTTTAAGAAAGCACTGGAGAGAGTGAACCAACATCGTGACTGTATTGTTGAGGAAATCATGAAACTGGTTCAGAAGAGAAAAATACTATAGCASCACTACTAATTGGGGTACTGAGAGCTACTAAATCCCTGACTATTGATCCTGACATTCCTTTACAGTGGGGCTACTATAAAATTTATTTTTATGCAAGAAAAAAAAATACAGGTATTTCAAATGTTGCAAGTGTCATCTTCATTTTTAGGTACATCCAGGGGTAGGGCAGCCACAGCTTCCCTGAGCAGCCTGTGCCAGGATCTCACCACCCTCACAGAGAAGAATTTCTCCCTAACATCTGATCTAAACCTACTCTCTTTCAATTTGAAACCATTTCCTATGTCCTGTCGCTGCAGTTCCTCATGAAATTTATTGTGATTTACACCAGGCCCATCTCTCCCAGACTCTCCCAGTCCTCTTCTGCTTTTAAGCCTGTCCTACCTCAAGGTTATCTCCTCTTATTTTGTCCTAATACCTAAAGACTTATAATTTAATTCATCCTTTGAGAAATGCAGGCAAATCTCTGACAGAGGTGACCTGCTAGATTTTGAGTCCTCCCTCAAAACACTGGAGGAAGTAAAATATCTAAATCAAATCAGATCTATGCAAATCAGATCATCTTGATATAATTTATTTCTTAACAGAGTTGCATTAAGATCCATAATCCTGTTCTTAGGAAAAGACTATTTAATTGAATACATCAAAATTTCCATAGAATGTGAAATAGAGGCTCCCATTTTGAGAAATCATAATTCTATGTGACAATACTTGTTTCCTGACTGAAATGAAATGTGTTAGCACTTGAGCTGTTCAAGTTCAGCTCCTGGGACTCTCTCAAGTGCTGGAAAGGTGCTGATGGTCAATCCCAGTTCCCAGCTGTCAGAAAAACTAAGCCAACAAGGACCTGATGCCGTGGACATGGTTTATTTTCCTTGAGATTTTGCTGCATGCTCAAATCTTGCATAATCCYTCTGAGGACTGCTGGGTTTGCAGTAAATCATTATCAGAGCCCATCTTAAAACCATTCCTGCAGCTGTTTMAGTCCTGCATCCTCCTTCATGTGTGATACCTGACACGTGGGTTTCATTCATATGATAATTTTCRTGTGTGGTTGGTAATGTCAGGAATATTAACTACTTTACCCCGCAATTATGTCTCCATAGAAAAGTCATTATTATTGCAGCAGAGTTGGCTTCAGCCATAAAACTGGGTAAKTTTGGATTTTTGGGGTGAGCCAACTATCTTCCTTGCCTCTCAACTGCCATTTCAATGCTCTATTGAGGTGGAAAAGGGCTGAAAAAAGGCTGTGAGATTCCATCCCCCTTCCCCAGAGCCACTCCAAATCTCACTTTGCATTCAGCTCCAAGTGTCACTCTGAAAGGACTGTGTCAGCAGCCTTAATTGCTTGGCTGGTGCCACAAGACTGATGGATTGTAGGCTCCTGCTTTTCTAGAGGAAGGATGAGAACAGATGGGATTTTGCTAATTTAAACTTCTGTACATGTTTAATGTCCTATTTATCTCTTCCAGTGAGCCTGAAATGGTAATAAATGAAGTAGATTTTTACTGAAATCTGTTAATGTCGTGAGAAGTGTTTGTGAAGAACAAAAAGCTCTATTAGCCTACACTGACCTGCAAATAAACAACAGGCTGTGAGGAGTGGTTACCCACTTTCTAATTTGCTTAATGGCCTTTTAATGASTGGGCTTATGGCTGTACAGTAAATACACTGGTCTAGCACCCTAGAGGCCCCTATTCAGGCTGTTTCCTGGAACTCTGAGACACCTCCTGTTATTTCTGTCCCTCCATTTTTCATTCAGATAAGCCTGTAACAATGCACCAAACTAACCCTTAAACTATTTTCAGGGTTGGAATACAAATAAGAGCACCAAGACATTCCTGCTGCAAGGCTCAGACCCTCACTGGCCCATTCAGTGCTACCAGATTGGTTTTCCCAATCTAAGTCTTACATCTAAATCTCTGTCTAATGAGTTTCTGTACCTAAGGTGGATTTCACTCTTCTTACAGAAATGCAGCCCATTTTTGCCATGTGGAGATTATGATTTACTAAATGTCTTTGAAGGTTTCAGAGCTGTGAAAACCATAGTGTAATGGAATCACTGTTGTCTGGGAAAACAAGCACAGCAGGYTGCACACACCAGGAAGAAAAGGATGGAAGCAGTTTGGGTGCATTTAWATTTGCCAGCTGAACTGTAACGCAATTTTAGCGCAGATTCCTTCTAAGATGTTTGTTTATTCTGGATGTAATCCCTTGGGCATGGAAATCAAAAGAGAGCTATAGTTCTGGCACTACTGGGTAAGGTGTTCATGGGAAACCACCCTCCTTTTTTTGGTCTGTGTGAAAAACGCATGTATTTTATGATTGGCTTTTTGCAAATATTAAAATGAATGTTGTATGTGTTGTGTTAGAAAGTAATGCTGTATTAATTCTCTTAAGTACTGTGTTAAATATAGTTTTAAGTTATAAAAACTGTTAAAATAGAAACGATGCTGTGTAAGATACTCGGCGAGATAGCAGCCACAGGACACCTAAATCTTTCAGAGGAAAAGAATTTATTGCCCTCTTATCAAAAGAAACKAACTTCTTCCCGCCTCAAARGCRCTGTTAGGCTTCAGAGGAAGAAGTTGRCRMTGACCAGACAGAATCCTGTATTTGAATGGAATTTATGCATCATGTATGAAGTGTGTGAATATGCAACAGGCTGTTGTTTTTAAGGGTTAATCCTTTGTTAACGGATGTCCTTTTTCGGGCTCCTGCTGCCCAGAAAAAGGTACCCGGACACACGTGACTCTTTGTCTTTATTKTCTCATATTGTCCTAATTCAATTTGTCCAAATTGTTATTACTCTAATTGTGTTACCATTTTTTTAAACCATTTTATTACTATTAAACTTTGAAAAATTTTAAAAACAAGTGATTAGYGTTTTTCACAGTCTATAAGAACATCTCCAAGGATCCTAAACTCAACTACATCTAACAGAGAAAAATAACAGGAGAAAACAGCTTTACGTCAGTTTTACAAAACTGAAAATATTTGGATGGACTCCAGGTTGAATTTGAAGTGATAGAAATGTTTTTAAGCTTGGGCATGTTTATTAGCAAAGTGTAGCTTATCCTGTAGGTTTTAGTGTTTTAGGAAAGAATTACAGCTTGTAGTGCCCTGACTTTATACACTATAGGCACACACAGAGACATAAAAATCACACCATTGGTCTCCTTTCCTGCAAGTCACACTTTTTCCTGGATTAATTACTTTTTAGCTGAAGTAAGAACAGCAGTGTTTGAACTCCTGAAGCAACAAAGCCCTTTTTACATACTTTGATTTAGTCATGCAAATTAGAAAATGTTGGCTCAAATAATTTATCTGAGACCACACAGTCAAACAGTGACACTTTCAGGACTAAGTAAATCTCCTAAAAGCCCCAGCTTAGTCCATCCTCCTACACACAAATAAAAAGCATTAAAAAATTGCATTCAAATTACTTCAACAGGTAATTTTTTCCTCCAGGCCTTACTGAGCACATTTGCCAATGATTTAGTTCCAGAACACTAAACCAAAAAAATTTAGCAAGAGCAAAAACTCTGCAAGTAAATTAAAGAATAGCAAGTTCCAGTTAGTCTCCTAATAGAGCTGATGATTAAATGGTTCCTATTTAAGCAGCAACAATACCAAACTCTTTTATGTAAAATTGTAAATGCTGCTAGATTCAACAGGCTTTAGACAAAAGAGGGAAAAGAAAGAAAGGAAGTATTTTCTCAGCTTATATAAAGTGCATTTCAAACATCTATGTACAAAAGTTTTTATTTAAAGGATGGTGATGCCCTGGCACAGATTGCCCAGAGAAGTTTGGATGCCCAGAGATGTGCACAGAAATAAAGGTTTCCACGTTTCTTTCAGTGGTCTGTTGTCTCATCTGAAGCTCATCATTCATTTCTGTTTCCTATTTGTCTTCAAACCACAAATTTTGGACTTTGTGAGATCAAGCACAGTGCACTGAATGAAAAGTGGTCAAGAGAACTGATTCAAAGGCCACATTATTACAGTCAGAAAAGATTTTCTAAGATGAAGCCATTCAGCAGCAAAGATGAGCAGTGCAATTAGAGCCAAAGAAGTGCAGAAAATCCATTTATGTTTGTATGAGTTCAGTGACTCTGACTGCTAAAAGTGGAGAGACTTTAGAGATAAATCAGGTAATCCTGTCATCTGAGAAATGTCTTCACAGGCACAGGAACAGGATGACTAATCTTAATATAACAAGAGTTAACAYAGTAAAAAAATATATGTAATATTGGCATTAACTGTAGGCATCCACCAGAATATATTTTACATAGTTAATGGAAATATATTGCTACTAACTTTAAAAGAAAAGATAAAACCTGGAGTTAGAATTCACTCCATGTAACTTTTACCCATATAACTTTATTTGCGCTAATTATTTTCACATTCAGACAGAATACCTGAGGAATTGGACTGTTTGGATGATTGATGGCATGTCATGAGACAGACAAATCACCCTACTTCAGATAGTGACTGTAAAATATTGGAATAATCCTTTACTCTGTARTGAATAATGAAGAACAAAAACAAATTAAAGGGAATTTTATGACCAACAGCAAGAAAACTTTACCATAGCTTGTTTCATTAGCTGGCAGGAAAGGCTTCACAGCAAATATGTTCATTTTTTTAATATGAAATTAGAGGAGAACACAAAGAAACACATCAGTAACTGGAAGTGACAGAAGAATAGATTGGATCTCAATCCCCAGATTTCACAAATAGTCCTTAGAGTGGTGAACAAGTTTTCCTGATGTCCAAACTTCAGACATCAGACTGAATAATTAAGTTGGTTTTTTTGGGTGGAGGGGGATTTTGCCACATTAATGGTGTACTCTAAGAGGCTCTGTGTACGTTTATGGGTATTTGTGGTTTTGTTCAACTGGGAAAACCTATTTTCTGAAATTGCGTCTTTTTGTGCAAGTTTTGCAGGCCCTTTTTGGAGTAATTAAGCACTGGCTGCTGAATAACAGTGAGATTTGATGTTGTGAAGGGACTCTGCTTCCTGTAACCCCTGACATCCTGATTGCACCTTGGGATGCAGATTTGTCTCAACCACCAGCTTGAGTTCAATCTCTSTACTTGTTGGAAATGATGTAAAGTTTAATTTTGTTTATGTAACTMAAGTCAGTTTTGTTCTTTGCACCAGGGGAAGAGAATTCAAGCTCCTTTTCAGGGGACTGCTCCATAAGGTGAGGTCTGAAGAGCTGAACATTGTGGGAATCTATAAAATCGTGGCGTTTTAGGAAGGTTGTAAAAGACAGGCCTCAGATACAGCGGAATTGTGAATAGTGCTAAAGCAACAGAAAAAAATATTTAAGCTGTACAGAAGACATGGCAATAAGAACAATAGAGCTGTGTATTAGTAGCTTTGTAAGTTGCAAAAATTTGTCTAGCAGAAATAAAGGTTAAGCTTATGAATAGTGCTCTGTGCGTTGTCTCTTACAAACGAGTATTGTATTCAAAAATAAGCAAGAATTGTTTTAACCAAAGCTACATGTGCTTATGGTGATTGGAAAGAATACTGTCAATATGCTTTTGCTTTGTGTAATTAGCTAAGAAAGCTATATGGTATGCTGTAACATTAAGTTTTCTAGCCTGCTGCCTGGACAGTGAGCTGTTCGCATTGCTCCATTATCATAATCATGTAATGAGGCTGATGCTGAAAAATAAATAGCTCAATACGCTTTCCCAGCAGCCCCGTCCTGTTCGCATATATAAATAAACTGCCAGCATCAAACATCTCAACAGACTGGGGGTAGAACAGAAGATACACAAAAGGTGATGACCATTAATGAACATCAACTGCAAWCATCACTCCTGGCATGGCTGGAGACACCTGGTCTGGGTGAGGAGAGATAAGAATGAGAACCTGATTATCATTGAAGGCAAAGGAATCTGGATCCAGTAGGAATCCAAACATTAAGAACTGAACTACTTAGGATCAATGAACATCAAACCAATGAATTTATCAGGGTTTTGACCGTGTAAAATATGTGAAAAGTCCACTAAAATTCATGTGTGATGGAAGGATTTTCTCTGCACAACCAGGGCAATATGTGAATGAAATTATTTCTGTTGCACATCTTGGCCAGAATAAAGCAGTGCCTTGATTCCCTAACACTAAAAATGTTGTTGTAAGATTTTTTGGCATTTTTTCCCACAGTTTCAGTGACATACTTATTTCAGTCCCTTTGTGCCTCTGAAGAGACATAATGTGTCTGCTGAGTAATTCATCCCACTTATGTTGTACATCCATCTCAGACTGGGATGAATCACCCTCTGGAATTACCAATCCCTCCTGTGTGATGGCTAAGGAGGTTTGAACGACTTGTTGGGGATTGTTTTCTATTGCCTGCAGTCCTTCCAGGCTCAAAAGGATTACAACAGATGGAAAGATTTGTGTTTTCCTCTCTCTTCTCTCCTCCTCTCCTTTGAAATAAACTGATCATGGATATGTCTGATAGCACCTGACAGCTCACCAGGAAGGGAACCAGCAGATCCTGTTGGAGTGTTTTCCCAAAGAGGTTAAAAACTACCAGATATCTTCAGTAAATAAGGATTTGTCGGGCCTTATAGTTGATCTCAAATAACTTTCTCCTTCTGTGGTCTTGGAAGAAAAGTAGAGATCCTGGGGAAAAAATGTAAAAAAATATCCTCACAATAACTGGCTTTGTGCAACAACAATCAAACCTCCCATTTATGCGCCACCAAAGTGTCTGAGCCTGTTGTGGACAAAGTGGACAAAAATTCAGTACCATTTCCACAGTTAGGATTTCACCTTTGTGCTGAGACTACCAACAACAGGATAATTATGTGCCAATTTACAGTTGCAGCTTTTATGTTATGAATATTTCTCCTGCAGGTCCTAGTTTTGTTTCAGTGAAAAGGTTGATGTGTGATAAATATTCTGAGTCTGTTTAGGTCTAGGCTGGGCTTGAATTGGATGCCTTTGATGAAATTTCTTACCTCTCAGCTCAAGTTCAGTAAATGTTGCCCACAGCATCAGTATGATTGCAATAAATGAATCAAGTAAATGCCCTCAAGTACCACCAAGACAAAAAGCAGCTGTTCTTAAAAAAWTCTAAAAATATTTCTTAATATTAAAGAAATCATCTAATCTAAAAATATTTCTTAATATTAAAGAAATCAAATTAATATTTCTTAATATTAAAGTTAATCTTAAAAACAAATCAAGCTCCAAAAGATTGGCTTTTTATTTAAATTGTTACTCATTGCAGAAAATTGCTAACTGGTCACCCATCAGTCAGAGTTAGGCTATTCCACTTCACACTAAGTTTAATAGATTTTTTTCCTCCTCCTCTGATTTTAGGTGTTTAAGCCTGAAATAATTTGTCAGACTTTTGTTTAATCAAGACAACTTTAGATTGACTACATACTTTTACAGACTGGCACAATTTTGTTCTTTAGAGATAATGACAATGACACTCTTATCTCCATCCTAAATATGCTTCTATTTCACCTTAATATGAAGCCCAATTGAGAAATAAGTATGACTAAAACAGTTATAATGAAATATTCTGAGCCTACATCTATTCCCAAGATTTAAGTATGAAAGAGCACTAATTTAAGACTTTTTAAATTATTTATACATTTGATGTGGTTTCCTATTAATCAGAATCAAAACTAGAGCAATTTGCAAAATTCCTGTGGCATCTATTAAATATTTTCTTCTAAGTAAGTAAATGAGAGAGATTTACTTACTCAAGTAGAAACTTCATTGGTATTGGATGAGAGATGCTAAACACAGGGGGATATATTAAGTCTGTACAAGATGCTAAATACTCTTCAGATCTCTGCTAAATTCATTTAATCCTTTTTTGCCTGTTATAAAGCCCATCATATTTTATAAACATTGATATAATGTAGTGAAAGGCAACTATTTACAAATAAAGGATAAAAATCTCAAATAAATAACATTTAGCATGACATCAGTGTCTCAYTGGAGTTAAGAACTTGTGATRTTCTTCCTTTTCACTGTGACCTTAAACCTGCCTCTAGAGGCTGGTTTAACTGAATATTCTGGGGTGGGACACTGTGCCTATTTTAGAAATATTGGGGATTTGAATAGCTTTTTTCTGTCATGACAACCTCTATGAATTTATGRATACCTCAATGAAATCCATTCAGACAAGATTTAGATAGTGTCTCTGAGMTGAGAAACACCACTGAACAATGGTTCAAAAGACAATTTCCCAGCATTTTGGACCACCATCATCATCCATTATCAAATTTTCTGCTGGATCAAGATGAACTTCTGACATAAAATGCTCAGTTAATGAACTTGCTAATATTTCTACTCTGTCCTATCACAGAATGATGAAAACATAGAATCACAGAATCATGGTATGGTTTACCTTAAAGATGATCTAATGCCAGCCCCCTTCCATGGGCAGAGACACCTTCTGCCAGACCAGTTTGTTCAAAGCCTCATCCAGCCTGCCTTGAACACTTCCAGGGATGGAGCAACCAACATTTCTCTGGGCAAATTATTCTCRTGCTTCATCACCCTCACAGCAAAGATTTTCTCCTTATAAATCAATAATTAATTAATATGCGGTAAAGCCTATGCAAAACACAYGTCAGGGCCTCCCTCAGCTACAATGAAGAGTGTGAATATTGGAGCTTCATCCATTCTAAGTTGTGTCTGTTYCTTTGATGTGCCCTGGGGAAGCCAACTTAGTCCATTTGGTTTAGAAATCAGTTCCTGGTCTTACTTTGCTGACTCCCCTTTGCTCTCTCCTTGAGTTCTCTCTCCTTGAGTTCCAGGAAGAAAAGCTCATCCTCTCCCATTATTAGATGTTCACGTGTTCTTCAGAGAGACAAAAGATAAAATCTTTATGAAAGCCACATTTTGGGACGTGCTCACTTCAGCAACKTTGCAAAACAGCTTTAAAATGCATGGAAACAACCAAACCTGGGTTCTACACACCATTGTAGTTCTACTCAACAATTCCCCCAGATTTTCATTCAGTTCCAAATTCTTAAGGGAACATGGTGGAGTCTTCATTCCTCCTGACTAAAAAACTGATCCAAAATTAAACTCTATGTCCATTTGGGCCAATCGGTGACTTTAACACAGATCACAGAATCAGAGAATCACAGAATTTTTAGGGTTGGAAGGGACCTCTGGAAATCCTTTAGTCCAACCCCGCCTGCCAAGGCAGGAGATAGAGATGAAAAGTTCATTCCTGCAAAGAGAGTGAGTTTTTTCCTGCACAAAATAAATGGAATAAAAGAAATGTTGACTTGCATTTTGGCTAGAGAAATGTGGAGGTGTTTCTTCCAGCTGCCTCCTCACCTTTTCCTCTATCCCAGTGGATGAATAGCTGAGTTAATGATGAGTCTGCACTTCCACCAACTATAGCACAGAAATTCCATGCAATCCAAAATCAGAKGAGATTTTCCTGGAATTCTTGCTGATAACTGAAGCCACCTAGAAACGACTGAGCTGCACAGCAGGAGGAGAGGGAAGGTTGGTTGAGCCAAGGGCTGTTTTCCATTAGCCACACCATGGTCTGATTCCCTCCTGACCAGAAAGAGCACAACCTTCACATCACTTGGTGGGAGTGACCATGCACTGCTTTAGGGAAATGCTAGCTTTGGGGAAATAAGAAAACAAACAAAAAAAMCYCAAACAAAATTCTGTTTCCCCTTTGCTTATAGTCTCCCAGACTTATTTAGCTCTATCCAGCAAGAAATGGACCAAGTGTAAAATTSAGTATTACTTCATGGTTCTCTTATTTGTTTTAATCAGCTACACAGCCCTGTGGTGCCAAAGCATCATCCMAGCTTATGCATTATTTACTAGTTAATATCTCAAAACAGATGTCTCTAAATAAAATCATTTTCTTGCTCTTGCTTGTCATGCCTGAGGGCCAAGTCAAAGGAACAGAACACCTCCCTGATAATGTGCARTGCAGTCAAATCATGACATCAGGGTCACCGAGGCTCTCTCAGAGCTGGGTCCTGGGACATTGAGAAATTTGTAACAACTTGTGTCTCTGCAAGCCAGGGTCAGTGTTTCTTYAAGGCTCTCTCATGTCTCTGCCTTTAAAACAGCCATTTCAGCCCTGCACMCCTTCTGATTTCAAGGATCACCTATTTCTTGCAGATCTGTGTGGCAAGCAAGTCCAAGTGTCAAGGSGTGGTCTGGCTGGGTCAGAAATCAATATTCCCTGGAACAGGCAAGTATCCATAAGAGCAGGCACGACTCTGCACAACACACATTTAACCAATGTATTTAACCATTTGTTTTGCACAATTTGCCTTATCTCTCTGCTTTTCAAACTGGTGTTCAAGAGTTCATAAAATATTAGGATGGGGTCTTTATGTTGTTTTTTTTCCTCTGTGTACCAAGGTKTAACTCCAGACCACAGCTAAGCATCAGCAGCTGCTCATTCCCTCCCTCAATCCCACTTGAGTGGGATGGGGAAGGAGAATCAGAAAAAAGTAAAACCTGTGGGTTGAGAAAAGAACAATTTAATAATTGGAGGAAAACAAAATGATGATGATAATTAATAATAATAATGATGAAAGGATATATTAARGAGATAAAAATAAAACTCAATAAAAAAATAACCAGCTGATGGTAAGTACAATTACTCACCATCCCAAGCAGCAATTGATCCCTTTAGGCCAGCTCCTCCACACTTTATCTACTGGGAGTGGTGTTGTGTGGTGTGGAACRTCCCTTTGGCCAGCTCAGGTCAGCTGTCCTGGACCTTCTTCTTTGTAACTCCCCAGGCAGAACACAGGAAACTGAACAGTCCTTGGTTGAGGGCAAACACAACTTAACAACAATAAAATTATCAGTTAAATTAAAAATGTTTTATCGACATTTTCCCCATCCAACAGAAATTATGTGTCCCTAAATCTCTGTCAAACACAGGGGCTGCAGGGAAAAAGTCCTCAGCTGACAGGGGCTGATCCCCTGGAGGACTTTGATGTTCAGGATCAAAGTCRTGAATGGGGTTTGCATTTCTCTGGACCCAAAACACATTTGAGCAGTGCCCTTATTGYGATGATGGAGGGATAAAGGGCAGATCAGTGAATTCTGGTAATCTGAATTTGTCCACAGGTGGAGGCTTTGCCCTCAGCTTTAATGAACACTGAGAAGCACATCTGTTAAGGCAGGACTCTGTAGTTGTCCATGAGATCTGGACTTTCTGTGCAGATATGAATTGAAATGCAGAGTTTTAGGGAGTTTCTGAAAGGAGCCAGAGAGAATTTAAGACTGATCTTTGCTAACTTGATTGTAGATATTGATTTTTCAKGGATTTATTCAAAACTGAAAATTAATCTGGAGGACACAAAACCCAGAAGGCTTGATTTTCTTATTTTTTTCCTGTTCATCTAATTTTTTTTGTCATCACTTTCCTTATATTCCCATAGTCTTCACAGAGAAAGTGGGAGTTTTGATAGTGTTAAGTGAGTAAATAGAAAAAGGATAAATGGGTGTAGTAGGAGAAAGGTTAAATTTCTTCAGCAAAGGATCCAACTCTCAAACTCTCTAATTTTATCTACATGAAGCTTGAGATGAGATATCATATAAGAATTTTCACTTACGTAAAAGAATTTAATCTATGCAAGACTTGGTAACTATACACAGTAAAGAGGACTCCCAGCATGAAAAGGTTGAAATCTGTGKAAAAGAAGATCATGAGTGGAACAAATCGATTACTCCTGTCCCTAATTTTTAGGATGAGGACTAAAGGAGTGGGCACAAGTAGGCCATGGCCACTCATAGGGTCTTTGCAAGAGAAAGAGGATGGATTGAGTGCCTGTRGGGAGTGCAGAAAATATTACACTGATTCCGGTGGTGGTAGGAGGGGAGTGTTTAATAATATGGGCACTAAAAAGGGGAAAAGGCAAGAAACTACTGAATAAAAGAGGATTTGGCCACAATAACYCCCTGCAATGCTATAGACTGGGGATGCTGTGGCTGGACAGTGCCCACRCAGAAAGGGACCTGGGGGCTCTGGTCAACAGCGGGCTGAACATGAGCCAGCAGWGTGCCCTRGTGGCCAAAAAGACCAATGGCTCCTGGCCTGGATCAGGAATGGTGTGGCCACAGGAGCAGGGASGTCATTCTRCCCCTGCACTSGGCACTGGTGAGGGCACACCTGGAGTGCTGTGTCCAGCTCTGGCCCCTCAGCTTGGGAAGGACCTTGGGATGCTYRAGCRCATCCAGAGGAGGCAACGAGGCTGGAGAGGGGCTGGGAACACAAACCCTGAGAGGAACCACTGAGGGAGCTGGGGGTGYTYASCCTGGRGAAAAGGAGACTCAGGGGTGACCTTATCCCTCTCTACAACTCCCTGAAAGGTGGTTGCAGTCAGGGGGGGTTGGTCTCTTTCTCCAGGCAGCAAYTGACAGAACCAGAGGATATAGCCTTAAGCTGTATCCTCTGGTTCTGTCAATTCTACCAAGAGAAATATAGGTTGGATCTTAGGAAAAAGTATTTTATGGAAAGAGTGATAAAGTTCTGGAATGGTCTGCCTGGGGAGGTGGTGGAATCACCATCCCACAAAAAKACTGGATGTGGCACTGGGTGCCATGATTTATTTGAGGTGTTGGGGCATGGGTTGGACTTGATGATCTTGAAGGTCTCTTCCAACTCAGTCATTCTGTGAATTCTGTGAAAATAAGATTAAGAGAGTAGAGACAGCTTAGACAAATATATACTTYACAATCTACTGCTTTGGGTACAGAGGACAGCCTGGAGTGATGTGCCAATAATTGCAAAGCAGAGAGAAATCAAGGTTAGGACTAATACCCTGCTGRGACCATGGCCAGAGCTGTATCCACATCATTGTGTGCTCCCAGCCATGCTCTGCATCCTACCATTTGCATAACTTCCCTGGAGATTTTCTTACCTCTGCAACACCTGGCAAAGCACACAGTCTAAACTTTATGGAAATTCACACAAGAAGCAAAATTCAGCCATTTYAGAGTTTAATAGCTTGCTGGAAAGGGTGGGAAAATGTTAAAAAAAATAATAACAGCAATTATCAGGGTACCTAGTAACTAGTAGTAAATTCTATAATTATAAAGAACATAAGACAAAATCTAACTGAATTTTCACAAATTTCTCATCCTTACCCTTGCCAGCCTCTAATATATGTGCACCTCTAGCAATCACCTGGCAGTTATCCACAGCATTCACAGTATTAAGCAAATTACAAATGGGTCCAGGATGGGCAGAGCATGCCAGTCTTGGCTCTCCAGCGAGCCACATAATGCTCTGCAGCAGTTGGCTTCTCTCAGCAGGTCCATTAGTCAGGGTGGGTGAACCTCATCAGCTGGAGGGAATGCACACCAGGAAGCGTGCTTGGAAGAGTGGAGATATTTGACTTTCATGAGAGATGAGGAGAAACAGAACTCTGGCTGCTCTGCTTTGGCCTCTCTCCCCTCCAGTGGCATCTATGCAAATGCAATCCAGTCTTCAGTCTAATCCAGAGTGAAGTCATCTCCCCAGGCTTCTGTCTTTGTCTCTGATGTGCATATCCAGAGCAGGCAAAGACACCTGGAAGGGACTCAAAGCAGTGTAAGGCAATTACCCACCTAGCATCTTGTAAAAGAACTGCTGGGACTTCAGAGGATGTTGCTGTTAGTGTTCACTCACCAGCCAGGGGCAGAAATAGTCACAGGTACTGGGGAAAAAAGCCCCATAATTTAACAAAGGTAAGATGGAAATGTCCAGGTTTCAAGGACTGTATTTCAGTATCCAGTCTCTCTTGAGTCAATTCAGCCTGGTCTGCCTCTGGAGGCCACTGTGGTTTGTTAAAGATGCCTGTGGGAAACGTGCCTGGCAGATGTTTTTGGTCYCTTTTCAGAGTTGTGTTGCTCTTTCTCGGCCTTGCTGGAGGGCTCCTCCTCTTGACCTTACTCTTTGCAGAAGGCCCAACACCACCAGAGAGAGAAAATTGATCAATTTCTGTCTCTATCCCAACTAAATGGACGACTGATAGTATTTCTGACAATACATCCCACCGTGTCACTCAGTCTTGGGTGGCCATACCTCACACACAGAAGTCTGCAGTTAGATTGGCATTTCATGCACACTGATGCATTTATTTACCCTTTATGAATACTTGTCCTTTACCAGAATGATTTAGAAATTGTCTCCAGCAAGTACTGACCTTTAATTACACTGGTTATTATTAAAATTCACTGTTAATCACAGTGGGAGACCAAAATAGAAAAGATATTTGTATATTTATGTCATATGGAAAATATGAGATTATGTATTGAGAGCTTCAGAGAGACAAAGAGAACATATTCAGCAGCTGYTGAATGTTGTTTTTTCTACAAAATTCTGCACCAATAACTATGTTGTTATTTCATCATCAACTAAAATCAACCAGTTATTAATGTGAGATATTGTAATCCCTGAAGTTTCCTAGATCTGTTTGCCAGGAATGCTCTGAATTATTTAGAGAGCAAAAATACCTTYCTGGGGATAGACAATTTAGTCATTCTGAGCACCAAAATGTTTCTGACTGGTCTTCACAGGACAATGTATGGATTGTCAGTATCTAAAAAATAAGAATTGTAATTATACTCAGAATTTGCACATAMTCAATGCAAAAAATAAAGTTCATATGAGAAACACTTATAACTGCARGGTGGAGCCCATATCATCTATTTTCTTTTTCTTTCTGTCTTAGARTTAGGTGTTTACTGTTCCTTGTCAGGCAGAATCCCTCTCTGGTCAATAGAAATGAATAGGCACCTACAGAGGGTGAGTCACCCAATCTRTCTTAAGAAGGGATGAATCACCCACTAGAAGTGCATTTTCTTCTCCATCTTCAGTTTCAGATCTGAAGTGTGAGCAACGGAGCAAGGTGTTTAGGTTTTTCCAACTGCATAAAGCAAAAAAAAATATTACCTCTCCTTACAAACTCTGTCTTGCTTATGTCTCCAAACCAGCATGATGGCAGTGATAACATTGTGTTCTGGAAGGAGAATTCAATTTAGCTTAGAGACTTACTATCCTCATTGATGAAGTTAAGTGACATGAATCCCATGCAAACTTTTCACAAATTTTTGTCTAAAAGTTACATATACTTTTTCAAAGTCTWCAAGGTTGTTTTTAACACTTTTAAGTGTTTTTCTGATACAGAAAACATTTATCTGATTAGTTCTCTTTCTGAGAAAGTTGTCCACGCTACATTAACATTTCTTATCAAGCTTTGCATACGATTGCCATGAGATTCAATCCGATTAAAAATAAAATGTTTTGAAATGCCTTTGCTTTGTTGTTTTTTTCACCCTTCCCTCACAGAATGGAAATTGTTTTCTGTCCGGTTTTAAGCAAACAGCATAAGAAAATCAGGGAAAAAAATTCAGAAAGAACATATTCAACATCAGGAAAKGTCTAGGTTGGATATTAGGAAAAAATTTTTCACTGAAAGAATAATAAAGTACTGGAATGGTCTTCCCAGGAAGGTGGTAGAATCACGATCTCTGGATGTGTTTAAAAAGACTGGACATGGCRCTTGGTGCTACAGTCTACTTGAGGTGTTAGGGCATAGGTTGGACTCTATGATATTAGAGGTCTCTTCCAACCTCATTGTTCTGTGATTCTGTGATCCTGTTATTCTGTGATCCTTTAACTCATTAACAACTCAAACAAACTCAGAAGAATGCTAGAATTACAGTTTCTAATATGAAAGTAGACCTCAGAATGTTTAGCATACATGGTCTGAGTCCAATATTCCTCAAGATCATTCAGTTCMACCCCCTGCCATGGGCAGGGACGACTTCCRCTAGATCAGATTGCTCAGAGCTCCATCCAACCTGGCCTTGAGCCCTTCCAGGGATGGAGCCACCACAACTTCTCTGCACAGCCTGTTCCATGGCCTCACTACCCTCTGAGTAAAAAATTTCATCCCAATATCTAATCTACACCCACTCTCTTTCAATTTGGAGCCATGCCCCCTTGTCCTGTCACTACATGTGCTTGTAAATAGTCCCTCTCCATCTTTCTTACAGGCTCTCTTCATGTCCTGGAAGGCCACAATTAGGTCGCCCCACACCTTCTCTTCTCCAGGGTGAACAATCCCAATTCTCTCAGCCTTTCCTCACAGCAGAGCTCCTCCATCMCTCTCATCCTCCTGGTGGCCTCCTCTGGGCTCATTCCAACATCTCTATATCCTTCCTGAGCTGRACCCCAKAGCTGGAGGCAGCTCTGCAGGTGGAGCCCCARRARATCTTAGTTTCAGATCTGTCAATCACAAGAAGAGGACCTGCACAACACAAGTACAAAGGAATTCACTGTAAAGTTATGGACCTACTTCTGTAGTTGATTTTATTTTTCTTATTGTAAGGTAAAAAATGAAGACTGAGCTGGAAGTACAGCTGAGTTCTTTGAAACTTGTCAAAAAATACACGGCAAGGTTCAGCTGGTGAAAAGTGGCATATTTCAGCTGGCTCCATGGGCGTCACGTTAACATGTGCCATCTGAGATCCTGGCACAAAGAGCAGAGATATTAAGATATGGCCTGTTCTTTCATGCTGAAAGCCAGGATGCCAAACCAATGAAAAAACCATGGAAAAGCCATCAAAAAGCATTTTAGCRCTTTGGAAACCAAGAGACTGCATTAGAAAGTTTAAGTGGACTAATTACTTGAATAACATTTTGTTACAAACCTAAGCTGGGCTTTTACAGCCCTGTATTTCAGTCCTTGCTGTTTCTTGCTAATGAAGTTAGCTATAAAATAAACAGGATGATGCTCTGGTTTTTACTGACCTGCCAAACATAAAGACTYTTTACAGCTCAGAGCAGGGGCAGAATGCAGGGGGATGAGGACTGGAGTTAACAAGCTCTGTGAAAACTTGTGTTCTCCAAGCTGTGGGAAGAAGCAATATTTGTGCATATCACAAAAATTTGGCTCAGAGCACAGTCAAACACGTCTGTCCCCCAATCCAGCAAATATGCAAGTCATGTTTTGGCACTTGTCCTGGTGCCAGATGGTTACATGTGTGACAACAGTAAAAGCAGGATTGATGTGATCTCTTAGCAGCCAGCATAAGGAAGGTTTAGTAGGATGAAGAGCTGGGACATTTGAGTTCACTGTGTCTGATAAAACCGACTGGGGATGGGAGCTCTCTTCATGTGCAGTAGCACTCCTGTGATATTACACTCTCACACAGCACTGGGAACCTCTGTGCCCGGTCACAGGGTCGTGTAAATAGAGCCATAGTACTAAAATCTGCTCCTCAAAATGTAGCTCTGCTTATCCAGTGATGCCCTTCCACATTCCAGGAAGAAAAAAATCTTTTTAATATCTCAAAGAGCAAAATGGCTGCAGAGAGTGGAGGGTCCTTTTGCTTGGAGCAAAGGATCTCATTTGACAGGTTTGGAGGATTTTTAAAAACACAGCTGCAGCGGTCTTAGCCTTCAGCTATCAGATGGAAGTAGTGTAAAAATTCATTCTGTCCATTAATGGGTTGATCACCACTGATGGGTATTTGCTACCCACATTGCTGAAATACAGGTTTCAAAAATATCAGTGTCTTTTTTGCTCCAATCTTCCCACAGAAAGGGTAAATCTGTTAATTGCTGGGTGGTATTTCTGTTCTATTCTGGCCAACAGGGTTCAACTGGRTGATTAAAGTGATTAAAAACAAAAAGCATGACCTGATAGAAACTGCTACAATCATTAGAAGTGCTGGTGTGGCACAAAAAAAAATCTCTAGAGGAAAACATGACTGAACTGGCTTTTAGGGAATACCTAAAAGAACTTCCAAAATTATTATCTGATTGTGATTCATCTCATTTGATCACAATTACATTTATTTAGCTATTGCTTTTTAAAAAGCTCAGAAAATTGSTGAGCCCATTGTCTGTTCACCATACTTAGAGACTTTCTGTTCATTGGGGTGTTTCCTCTTGGCAGAGAAATTTTGCTGGGACCTGTTCAAGGAGGTTTGTTTGCAATGACGCAGAGGTAGAACTGAGGTTCAGAGCATTTGCTTTTGTTTTCTTTTACTGATCTTAACCCTAAACCCTCCTACTACTTCATAGAGCCAATATGAGATTGATGATTTAGGGCAAACAGAGAGAATGTCACAAGAGAAACAGCCACCAAAAGAACTTGTCCTGAAGAAAAAAATGAATTAGAAAGCAGTGATAATTGTTCATCTTCCAGTAAGTTTGGGGAATCGAGACCATGAAATTAAATCTTGAATTTATAGGAAGCCCAGATGAAAGTTCTAAATTGTTTATTAAAAATAGATAAAGAGAAATTTTATTTCACAGTCTCTCTGGATAGATTATTTCAGTTTAGGAAGATATCCAAGACTTAAAGCATCTTGCATTCCTTGTGAAAGGAAATTGCTCAGGACAGGCTGCTTGTAGGAAGAGAAGAAAAGCAAGAGAAGGGCCCTTGTAGAATATTACAAAAATATTGTGCAGAAATTATCAGAGAGATTAATACATGGATGACTGTAAAAATGCATTCAAATGCTATTTTTCTTCCTCAGACTGCAATGCATAGCATACGCCAAAGCAGCTGTGTTCTGGTGTTCATCATCAACCAACAGTTAATTTACTTTAAATGCAGGCAGGAAAAGTAACTCCAAAACTCTCCATGCACAGAAAAAAAGAAGTCTTACATATTGTATATTCACCAAAGTAGATACCACCTGGAGCAGTGTGACTAAAAGCCTCTTTGCCTGATGATCATGTTGGGGTTGGATTAGAAGGAGGTGTCTTGTCTTTGGAAAGGTTTGCCAGTTATAGAGATGGAATTTGCCCCAAGACATCTGCTTGATGACATTGACCGCGGTAAATATCCTAACAGGGGAAAACAAGACAGTAAAATGTCTTGGGTTAAATGCCACCATCTATCCTGCAGTGAATTCCCTCAGTGCCCAGCTGGGATGAGAGGGCACTGTCTGCATTTTGAGGCCTCTCTTCTGAATCTCTGTAAATACAAAGTTCCCCAAGTCAGAGTTTTGGCTTCAGGGCTGAACGAGCCAAGACACACCAAAGCTGTGCCTTGCCCTTGCTTTCAGCTGGGAGAAATTGATGCTCTTGTCTCAAATTCAGAATTTCTGAGCTGTCAACAGCAATGACCTCCAAGAACATCTTTCTAGCATGAAATTACCAGAAGGGATGGTCTCTGGGATGCTGTTCCTGGAAGTACCATTTTAATGAGTAGCTCATTTGAGGACTGGCAAGATGCATCCTGTTTGAAAAGAGAGTTGATCTAGACRCTGAGAAGTTCAGAGGTTTAAGTTCAATTTATAATTTTTGCAATCTTTTTATTCTAGGAAAGCAGCTGCCACTTAAACTCAGAAAAGCAGCCCAACAACCTGATGATGTGTCTGAATAGACACTTCAGAGGAATGTGAAAAAGAAATAAACACCTCAAAGTGAAAACATTTACCCTGCAGGTAAAAAAAAATAAGAGTTGGATGAAACACAAGCTTTAAAGTTTTAGAGCTGATTAGTTTTTTCTAAATACTTTTCATTTAAGCACTAATTATTCTTTCCAGTCCTTTCAATGTTAATCCATTATTAAATGGGTTAAAGATTCACAGAAAAATTCATGTCAGRCTTTGTAACTGCCAAAATAAGACTCTCAGAAAGTGTTTTGAGGAGCAAGAAATCTAATTAGTTCATTGGTTAATGAAGTAAATCAAAGGAGATTGGCTATAGAACCAATCTCATTCACTGCTTTAACTCCTAAACCGGGGTGAGATGCTTCTTTTCATGGCCTGGTTACAGACCCAGTGCAAAGCAAGGGCAAAAATGCAATTAGTGTCTGGGTTAATTGGTGGCAGGTTTTGTGACAGGCTGCCCTGGCTGACACATTGTGATGTAGCACAGTGCTGGATTACCACAATCATAGTATGACACAGCCCTTGATGTTATAAGGAAAAAAGGAAGAAATTCTTCAGTTCCCATTGTGATCTGGTTGCAAAAGGTTGCTGGAAGCACTGTCCTGTGATCATGTTTGGAGCTGTGCTCCTGTATCTGTGCTAAATTGATTTCCTTGTATGAGTACTGCACGTTTGCTGCTATTCTACATTTCTGTATGATAATTRAGAGTTTGAACCAGTCTGCAAATAATTTTCTCATCTGGGCAAGCTTAAAGGTGCAATAATGCAGCTGAGTCCAAATGAGGATGGGGTTCAATTACATCTGCCTAAACAGTCCTTGTTCAGCCAGTGATCTCCCATCCCAGGAACTGGAACAGCCACCCACCTCCCCAGCACCAGGGACAGAGAATTATGGAACAAATGGGAAGTGACAGGACAAGGGGGGATGGCTTTAAACTGAAAGAGGTCAAGTTTAGATTGGCTGTTATGAGTAAATTCTTCCCTGTGAGGGTGCTGAGATCCTGGCAAAGGTTTTTCAGAAAAGCTGTGKCTGGTCCATCCCTGGAAGTGTCCAAGGCCAGGTTGGATGGGGCTTGGAGCAACCTGGAACAGTGGAAGGGGTCCCTGCCCATGGCAGGGRCTTGGAATGAGATGATCTTTAAGATCCTTTCTGACCCAAATAATTCTGTGGTGATTCCATGGTTAWGAATCTCTTGTACCTTTCTAGTGGAAAAACTGCTCAAGCTGTTATCACTGTTATCACTGATTTTATCTTTCAGCAGAGCTGGGCTATGGAAAAAGGGAATCAGGACTCAGTCAGAACCAGCTGCTGCCTAGCACTGCACACATTCCAGTGGATGGAAGAGGAAACTTGAGATGATGGATGTGGCAGCAGCCACATCACTGCTTGTAGGATTAAATAAGAAGCTGTAGCAGAGAGTGGCATAAACACAAAACTTAAAAAGGACTTTTGATCCCTTTTTAGCAAGAGATGCTTCCCAGGTCACTTGGAACAAAATCCTATCAAGCCTGAACTAAATCTTGCTGCTTGGGAGCCGACCTCTATATCACAAGGTTGGAGTTTGGGTCTGAATAGAGCYGTGGGTAGGATATTAGTGGGCAATTTTTATACAGAAATGACAGGCACACTGGAGATTTTGCAGCCTGGCCTCCAGAGAATTCATCAGATTTAAGTATTACTGCAGCACTGCATTTGAGTGAAAGGGCAAAGAGGGGGAGCATTTATCTTATCAGAATATTGACTTTCTTGTTGTTCTGCTTTCTGCGGATGTAATAACACCAAGTTGTGTTTGCATAGCAACAAGGTAAAGGTTTCCTTTTTAAATKTGTGGCTCCACTCTGAAAAAGAAAACCTAACACCATGGCAACACACAGTGATTCCTCCATCAAATATWCGCTCAAAAAGTGCTTTGCTAGATTTAGGAATCATTATTAAAAAGAAGAGAAATATCAACAAGCTTGCTTCCAGGTTTTGCAGTGTTTTTACATATATACATGTATATATATTCACAGTCATTATTACCTCCACCTTATTTATTAGCTAAGTATTTATATCTGTACAGACTCCCACAATATTCTTCCTGCTAACCCTCCTGCTCTTTTACCATCTGTCACTTCACTTCCAAGAGTGAAACTGAATTAATTTCTTTTAAGCCTGCTAAAATGCTGTTAAAAGCAGACAAGTTCCACCCATGTGAGCTCTTAGTTAAAAAGCCTGTGCAAGCCTTTATGAGCACACCCAGGAATAAAGTAGACAATATGTGCACATCTGCACCAGGAGCAGCAGTTTCTCCGCTGGATCAGAAAGTGCTTCACCTTCCCTTGCAATCTGTGTGACTGCAGAGCCTGTGCCTCAGTTTGGGAATTGGAGATAAGGGCTGCTGAGGAAAACCAGACCTTTCAAAAGCCTGGATCTCCCTCCGAGTGAATGACTTCAGAAGGCAGCAAGGCCAGAGGTTTTCAGACACTTCAGATGAAAAAAAATATTCCGGAGAATCTCCAAATGAACCAAAAAAAATCCAAAACAACAAAGAAAGCCCCAAACACCCACATATGGAAAAAAAGGCAGATTTTTATAGCTTTTTCTTCTTTTAATAAATATAAAGAAAAATCTTTAAAACCACCTTATTTAGTTAAGCTTTAAAGCAGACTACTATCGCATTCAACTATAGAGGAGAGCGTTTTTTCCTTATTTTGCTTGCATATCTCCCCTCTATTTGCACATGTGAGGAGGTGATTGAACCTCTTCATTTAAAGAGCTTCTATTATTTAAAGAGCTTCTTGCTAGTTAAAAACACCTCAGGAACCCTGAGCAACCTGGGACAGTGGGAAGTGTCTCTTCCCATGGCGGTGGGGTTGGAATAAGATCATCTTTAAGGTACCTTCCAACCCAAACCATTCCATGATTCTATGATTCATAGCCTGGCTGATTTTGGCAGCTGTGGTCTGCCTTTGAATGTCACTGGCTGGGTGTCACTAATTTTACATTTTGATCAGCTCTGATGGGGAAATCAGACAGAGAAGTGCAAAGCAGGACTGATGGAGAGGGGCTTCAGCCGTGACCTCTCTGACTAATCACTCAAAAATGTGATCTCCCTCCAAATGYTTGCCACAGTCTGGAGGTCAAAGCCTTCCTGATGGTGACTGGTCAGTCCCCAGCCAGGTTTTCATGATGATTTTGCAATCAATTCCAGCCTCACAGCTGATGCTGCACTCAGATCCATTGTGCCTGCTGAATTTTGATCATTTTTAGTGACAAGCAATAGAGGGGAGCAAAACCCAAAGAGAGCAAATAAGAAAAATGACACTGCCTAGACCTTTCAAAGCTCAGTACCATGAGCTTTCCTCTGCCTCCTTCTCCCTTCTCTGCCAGTCTTAGCTCTGAATTACTGGCAAGGAAATGGAGGGAAAACAGAGAAAAGAAAAAGAAAATAAGGCAAGAAAATTGAATTTCTCTGAAGCTAAGCAAGCCACCCAGGCAACATGTCATAAGAAGTGATCATAAATAACTCTGCTTTTTAATGTAATTCACTTAGATCTTTTGTGGACCATTCATGTTGTTGCTTGAGGCGATTGCTCTTCTAGAAGGTACAGCTGTAAAATACATATGTGGTGGAAGCAAAAGGACAGAATTATCTCAAATAATGAACAGATTCATTGGCAGTTTCAGCCCTATATATATAAATATGATCAATTCTTCCAGCCAAGACTGAGCTGACATCACCTCCAACCAATCATCATTGGACAAAGCCAACCAGTGCTGAATTTCAGGTTTTGTACTCAGCTATTGTCAGGAATTCTGAAAAATCGGAAGAAAATTCCTCTCCATGTAAACTTGTCAAGCAGGAGGCAGTTCCACAGCTTTATCCAAAGCTGTATTAGCATTTGAATGCACTTTTTGCAACTGTGTAATGCCCCAGAATTCACAGATTCCTTTAAAATGAAAGATTTGCCACATTTCCAGAGGGAATATTTCCGTAGGGATCAGATAAAAACACTGTTTAATATAACACCTGGCCTTTTACTGCAAAGATGTTTGCATCAAAGGGCTGCATATTCAGTACATTTGTAATTTTTAATCATTGAGTTTTTCCTGTGCTGAAAGTTTTATTCATCTAAAAGAAAAACGAGCGTGGGAGTTATAAGGAGGATTTAGCCAATCTTCTGCGTCTCAGTTGGAAAATATCATTCCAGATTTTTAGGAGAAACTGCTCTTCCAGAAAGATTTAATTCTGTGATGTATTGCTTCATTTCCCTCCCTCTATCTTTAGGTATGAGCCATCTTCCTCTCCTCCACTTAAACCAAACAGGACAGTTTTGCTTTTATATATACATATATRTATGAATATATGCAGATATTTACACTTGACCCAGTCATCCCTGATTCATTTTATAAAGCAACAGAGAGAAATTTGCCCTTTCAGGGTGAAATTCAGCTGAACTCTTTTGCACAGTGACTTTCACTGGGATGAATTTCAAGTCATTGCACCTCTCTGACAAAAAGAGTTCCAAAAACATGTGGAGGTAGCACTTGAGGACATGGTTCAATGGTGAACATGATTGACAGTTGCATATGATGATCCTAAAGGCCTTTTCCAACCTCAATTATTCCATGATTCCATGAAAAAGGGAACCAGATTCCAGATCACTTATTGAATTCCACATTTAGTTGAATGAATGTGACTGGAGAGAGTAAAGGGCAGATGGACAGAAAGCCATTTACAGTGGTCTCAGGAAGAATTTTGGCTGGCATAAGGCTTCTGCATAAAGGGCTCCTGTTGCTGTATGATAAATAAAATGTGAAATTTAAGAAAGGAGTAGAAAGGGCAGAATTATATGAGTCGCTTTGCCTCTTYGCTTTACCCTGTTTCACTTAAATTAGTCTTCTGTAGGGATTGGTGGATTTTAGGAAAGTTTTTAGCCAGGTTTGGGGTTAGGGTTAGGACTGGGGTCCTGGGGCAGGGATGGGCCAGGAAGCCTCTGAGCAGGATCCCTGAAAAGCAGTGCTGCCCTACACCAATCCCTGTGTCCTACCCAATGGGAAATGGCCCAGGACAAGGTGAGTGAAGGGTTAATCAATACAGACCTGAATTTCTTTTCTTTCTATCTCAAACTAATACCTTATCCACCCTAGAATTTGTACTTCCTTTAAGGAGACACTGTGGATTCTTTGCTGTAAATCAATGCAACTTCTTTTTTTCATCCACAAAATAAAGAAGATAATTTCTTATGTCAGGTTAATTTATGGATGCTCTTAACCATCCTTCTTTACCGTGATAAATTACCTCCTTAAATCTCCTTTCTACATCGGTTGCCCATTCTCAAGACAGTATTGTGACTTTTTGGGTGCCTCTGTTTCAAGGAGCTGCGTGCATTTCTCTCTCTCGAGAGTGGAAGTGTGGCAGCTGCTTTAGCTGTTGCCATCTAGCAGCAAAATGTGTATTTATACATCTATAAATACACCAGTGGGTGCTAATAAAGCCCAGCAGAAACCCAGCTTCACAAGTTCTTTGGAAAAACAGGAAAACAAAACAAAACAAAATGAAATCATTCAAAGCACACAAAAATACAAGATTTCTGCATTTGGGAGAAGTTTCAAAGACTGCTCCCATCCAAAATTGGTGCCTAAGTGTGGTGTAATCTGCCTGACACCCTGCAAATAAGCAGAGCACCTCTCTTCTGTCTCTCTGTGCTACAGGTTGTGCAGTTCAGCTCTGCCATGACCTCCCTTTTAATTTCCAAACAAACAAGGTCAACAAAGCTGGCAGCAGGTAGTTAAGTCAGTATAATAGGATTTTGATTGCTTTCCTACAGCAGRGGAGTACACAGGGAGACATGTACATTATACTTCTGAGTGAAAGCACAAGACCTATTTCAAGCTTTTCATTAATTACATTTATCTTTAAAGATAGGAATACCAAGTGATGCTTAAGTAAATAATGAGGCCTTAACTTCATACACTGAGCTGCAATAAACAAGCAGAGCCTGCTAAGAAGAGATTGGGGTTTTTTTATTTTAATGGGGAAGATGACTTGTGTATTGGTTCTGGACCCAAATACTGCAGAATAATGCCTTGCTTTGGCACTGCAATTAAAAGCAAAGGTACCTCATTCTGCAGAAAAGACAGGGAAGGCTCCCTCCCTGTCTACATCTGACTCCACACTTGGTATTAGTTGCAATCTTATTTTAAACATGACTGGGAATACCCAGAGGTTGCTTCGAAACAGAGCATTAGTTCTTTAATCTAAATTCCTGAGTCCCAGTGATTCCCTCCAATGTTGTGATCTACAGAAGAATCACATCCACACTGGCATGAGGTGGATCTGTTTGGATTTATTCCACTTGTTTGGATTTATTCCACTTCATTCAGTGCAAAACATCTGCTTTGATGGCTGTCCCATCCCTGGAAGTGTTCCAGGCCAGGCTGGACAGGGYTTGGAGCAGCYTGGAATAGTGGAAGGTGTCCCTGCCCATGGCAGRTGGGTGAAACTGGATCRGCTTTAAGGTTCATCCAACCTATTCTGTGATTCTTAAATTAATACAATATAAATGAACTAAATAACAGTGATGGAGGATCTTCCTATAAGTGTTCAAAAGAAAGCCCAAAACCAAACCAAGCAGATACTTTGCAATATGTTTGCAATATGGTTTTGTGGATATGTGRTATTTGATCAAGGGTTMGACTTGATAATCTTGGAAGTCTTTCCCAACCTTAATGATTCTATGATCTCTTAACTTCTTTTGTTTCAAAACTTAYTTTTCCTCATCTTAAGCTTGCCTCTAGGCTTTATTTTTGTATTTTTTGAGAACTGTTCAAAAATGTTACTGAGTTGGTATCTATTGGCCTGAAGTTGCAACTGCCTTGACAGTTGCAAGATCACAAAGAAATATTTAGGATCAGGGTCTGTTTTACTTTGCACCATTCAAATCTCAAACTCTCCCACCGTTCATCTTTCAGCTGGATTCCTGTCTGATCCAGAGTAGGGGACAAGTTAGAGGGCTAGAAAAGGCAGATGAAACMATTTCTGCTTTAGCTGTTGCTCCTTCCTTGCCTCATAACCTCGAGCAAAAGGTTTCAGCTCCCTGTGACTCAATTTCTGCTCGCTGTAGCACAAGTTCTGCAAGGTATGAACTATTTTCTGCAACTGTACAGCAGGCAGAGCAGTAATATCCCATTCCCACATCAAGCCTCCAGATATGACACCATGGTGAGTAATAGTGTGAGAGAAAACAGCTCCAAAACATTTTTTTTTAAAAGAAAAAAAATCATTTTTTCTCCTTCTCATTTGTTTCTGCAGTTTAGGAAACATACGTTCCACAGTGCACTGAGCTATTTCTAATATGCCCAGCTGTGCAGGTTGATAGGCAAGAGATAAAACCATGCTGCTAATGAAAAACAGCTGCTCATTAGTCAGGAGAAAACTGGTTAGGGTGTTTGGAGATACAATTATTTTTACTGTTCTTGTCCCTTTTACGCTTATACAGAAATTATATTATTATCAAATCATGCTAGACGGCGTCTCAGGTTGAACATTTTAAAAATGAATGTGGTTCATTAAAAACATGATGAATATTTAAGCAGGATTGCAGAGCATAATGAACTTCCTTTAATTTTTTTTTTTAAGTAGGAAAAGCTCAATAAATTTGCTAACATTTCACTGGTTAATGTTACAATTAGGTGTGCAGCATCTTTTCCCAGCTTTCTGAACATCTCTCTTTTAATGCTGACTCTGAATTTAAGTCTGAGGTAGAGGGTTGAAAAGCTGCATTTTTTAAATTTTGAACATTAATCGGGTTGATACCTGAAGTCAGTCACATAAGCAGTCACCTCATCAGCAAGAAACCCCTAACAAAGGAAATGAAATCAAGCCAAATGCTCAGTACCTAAAAAGTAAAACAAAACTGAAACCTCATCCTCTGAATTAGCATTTTTGTGATCTTATCCTCACAAAATTAATGACAATTTCTCAACTGCAAAACACTTTAAGATTATTCTAATTTCTTACAAGAAATAAAGCTGAGAAAATCTAGTAGAAAGAAACAGTTGAATATTGTTATTTCTAAATATTCCTTTAGAAATTCTTTTATAAATCTAATTATTTCATTGCCAAAACCACATTTACTTTATGTCTGGGTCTTTATCCCAAGAGACTTGCTGTGGAATTTGGAATCTTTTTGCCATGAGCAGAGTGGCCTTAGCACCTCTGAGCCTGCTCTGATCAGACAATCTTCAGCTCAATTTATTCAGCAGGGAATGGCAGCAAGATTAAAGAAAAAAAATAAAAGAGATTGGCTGAAGATCTGCCTGAGAGCACTGGTGGAGTCACAGCCCTAGAGGGTTTTAAAGATGTGTTTATGTTACACTTAGGGACATGGTTTAATGGCAACTTRGCAGTGCTTGATGTTTAAGTGGGCTTGATAATCTTAGAGAGATTTTCCAACCTCAACAGTTCTATGTCTCTAAAAGTCTCTGTGCCCAAATATTTCTCTTGTGCTCTCTCCCTCTCCAGACTTACAGATGGAAGGCAGAGATATCCCAAAACAGAATTTTACAGACTCAGATATCCACATTGGATGGCTCAACAGAAATCTCCTAAATGAGACAAGCCTGACTGAAAATATCCATATAAAACCATTCTACACCAACTTTTATTATTTTTTGCCAAAAAAGCCACTTTGTTTTTTTCCCCATAAAATGATGAATTCAGGGAGTTATCCCGCTGACACACCTTGAAGAGGAAAAGAATGTTATTTCCAAGTTATCTCCAATAGCAAATCAATACATCAGGAAATATRCAGAGCTTCCCTCTGTGCTGGCAAGATCAGAACTGGAAACAGTTCCACTGTAATGTTAATTCATTTATCTGGAATTTACCAATAAATGTCTGCTGTGGAGAAGGAGTGAGGAACTGTATCATGAGCAAAGTTCACTGCTAATACATGTCTTGAGGCAAATCCTTTTTTATCCCTTATGTTGCAGGTAAAATAAACAAGAGAAATTATCTGCACTTACTCAGAATCCCAACCCTGGGACAAAGTCTTTGTGCAAGATGCTCTAMAATCACCAGCTGAAAAGAAGGTTACAGTCCTGGGAATTTAATAGACTAAATAGTTAATAAAAGACAAATAAGTAGAGATGGAGACCAGGGAAGGATGAGAAGCCAATGTTTATCTGGAGACAAAAGATTTATAATGTGCTGACAAGCTCCTTGTGTCAAATTTTTTGAGTTTCATGGGAGTGAAGAATTTTGAAGCCCAAAGAAACTGCTTTTCAAGTGTGGAGAGAGAGTTATTTCCCCCAAATTAAGAATAAGGTTATTTCTCCCTACTAAACAGTAGAAGGCACAAATCTGGGATGGAAAGTGGCATCTGCATGGCACCATTGGGTTTTACCTTGGCTGTGACTCCCAAGAGCTCTGTGTCCCCAAGTGTTTGATGCATCCATTATGGGGCTGAACTTCTGGTCTTTGGGACCACCTCGGTAAAGTCCTGGGGCTCTTTCACAAATGTCACTAGTTTGCTGTTGCAGGGTGGCCCATGGGAGTGAAAATGCCCATGCAGGGTCAATCCACTCCATTATTACACAATCCTGCTTAGGTAGAAACACAGAGAATAGTTGGTTCCATACACATGTGCAGCATACACATTATTCACATCTACATGTGCTTATGTTAAATATTTCTATCCCAGCAAAGCATGCCAAAAAAACCCTCATTGAACTCACTCAACATTGCAAACCTCACCTGCACAGGTCAATTGAGAAGCTGGGACATTGCCCAGAGGAAGCCACACTGTGGTTGCTACTAGTTTTCCCTCTGATTGTTGCCTCTGTTCTCTGTTCCCAGGTCAGGTCTCAGGTGAGTTATTCAGCCTTTTATTACATGTGCACAGCTGGTCTCCAGGGCTGGCMCCCCCCTCATGCACACTGGAAAAGAAATCCCACAAGCCAGCAGCACATGGTGAATCAGGCAGCAGAGGACRCTTTGGACTGGGGTCACACATTTGTCAGAACAACAAAATAATAAATAGATGAGCATAATTTTGCATTAGAGCAGCACAAGCTACAATAGCTCAGAGTGGGAAGCTGATTATTGCTCTGCTACCTACTGAAAAATGTCATGCTATTTATAGTGCTGAACAAATAGCAAATTATAATCATCTACCTCAGAYCCATTCTGTGTGCTGCTCTCCAGGTGGTCTCCTCTTGTGTCCCTGTGCTGCAGCCTAGAGGAGTGGTCAGTCTCCATGCTGAGAGCTTGGCACARCCATGGCCAATTGGAAAAACAAAACTATTAATTTTGTTAACTTCTGGGCTCCATGGGGAAGGAGGCTCAAGCCTGGCTTTGCAGAATTATGCTGCTGAGCTGACAAGGTTCTTTGCCCCTTTCAAATGAGAGTGATAAACTTTACATTCAAGATAATTAATAGCATCATACTCTGATTAAGCAACTCCAGCAACTTAAATCACCTGGTTAAAAACCAGAAGGGGGCTACAAGAATTCTGCAGARGGACTTTGTAAAAAGTCATGTAGTAATGGGACAAGGGGGATGGCTTTAAGGYGAAGAGATCAGGTTGAGATTGGRCATTAAAGAGAAATTTTTCTCTGTGAGGGTGATGAGGCACTGGCACAGGKTSCCCAGAGAAGCTGTGGCTGCCCCATCCCTGGAAGTGTCCAAGGCCAGGTTGGATGGGGCTTGGAGCAACCTGRGATARTGGAARGTGTTCCTGCCCATGGCAGGGATGTGGAACTGGATTTCTTTAGGGTCCCTTCCAAGCCAAATCATGGTGTGAATCCCCAAMAAAACATATTGTGGGTATATTTCAATATTTATTTTTTGCAAATCTGTGACTTGATAGAGTGGGAGGCTGCAATTCTCTGTACAGTTGCACTGCTGATTTAGTTCTGGGACCTTCAGGAGTTTTGCARCTCAGCTGCTTTCCTCATCATCTGTTCTGCTTTTCCTCGGTCCCAGGTTTTGCACCTCTGTCTTAGTCTCTCTCTCCTGAGTCTATCTTGGAATAATATATTGACTCATCTAGACCTTAGCCAACTTTCAAATTACTCAAGTTGTGTTTTGTCAGTGCTCTGAGGGTTGCAGCCAGTCCATCTCAAGCTGYAGCAAGCCCTTGGGGATGCAGGGGGCGCAGACTGAGAATGCAGAAAGAAAACTTACMAGGCTCTATAATATTTCAGGGAAATCAGTAATGAAAGATGGGACAAAAGTCCTGGAGAGGAAATAAATGTACCAAAAGTAGAAGGTGATAGTAGGAAAAATKATTAGCCCCTGGAGAAAAGCTGGCAAAGCTCTGTTATTTGCTCTCTTCTGTTTTGCCATGCCAGAGATGAATTTTCATAGGTCATGAACGCTATCAGGAATGGGAAAAAAAATCTTAACTTAGGCTAAAATAACCTTAGAGAGCAGGTAATCTGGGTTTTCACTCYATCAAGCAGCTCAAATTCAACCTGATGTTTCCCACAGGCAATATCTGGAACTGCTAAATTGAATTCAGATTTACTAGATTGGTACCAGGATTACAGGCCTGTTGTTTTTCTTTCCACAAAGACTTATGTCATATTACTTTTCCCTAGTCATCTCTCTTCACAAATCACTGTCCAAAGGGGGGAGGAAGTACAGTAATTTCTTTGCTCTGAACATGACACTATGTGGAAATTTCCTCTTAAAAAATAACCTTACTATTACGAGGAAATAGTGTACTTAAATAAGGCTTTTTCAATAATCACATTTGTAGGCAAGAAAAGGTCACAGCTGGAAGGGGAAAGTATGAAGAGCATGAGGAAGTAGAAATCCCTGGTTTGTTTGTTTATTTACACATGTAGAATTTTGAACATAGCAACTGGAGACTTCATGAAAGAACATAACCTGATTTGTAAAAGAAGTAGGTTTTTTGCAAAAAGGGCTGGTAAATAAAGCTATCAATAGAAATCTTCTTTTCCCAGGTGGATTATATTCTGTATTTGTGCTCCCAGAAAGGGAACAGAGTAAAGCAATCTCCACAAGCACACTTCAAACAAATGGTTTTCAATCTGGTTTTAAATACTTGCTCCCGGGGTAAAGTATAACTGTCTTGAATTGCAAAATGGGGGCATTGAAACAGAAATACAGGTTTTTACTCTATTCTGCAGTAGTGGCTTTGATATAGGAATGTAAATGAAAGGCTGAAAAAGAGGAGTTTGAATGCAGATCCCTGGTCTGTGTTCAGTGTGAGGGACTTGAGTGCTCACTATGTAAACAGTTCCTCATGGCAATGCAAGGTCCTATGGCTGGATTGGCTGAATTTTACTTTAAAAAGCAACTTAGGGCTAAACCCCCAAGGGGAAAAAATAGGTGGGGGCACTAATCTAGGCWGTTTTGCAGGTTTTAGGCAGTTTTTAGGCAGAAAATATTATTTCTTTAGGCAGTGAGTCATGGAATTCTCATTGGAATATCTTTGACTATTGATGTGCACTTAATAAGAATTTAGTGACAAGATTCACAGGACCAGAGAAAATGCCTACTGATCTGAATTAATGTTTTTATTTTACTGTTTTCCCCAGGGAAGCCCAGGTTGCCTCTCTAGTACTCAGGGGGAAAGTGTTACTTCTGCCAAGTTCTTTAGCAAAGTGGGAACTTTTCACCCTAAGGCTCTCCCTGGGGGTAAATCTTCATGGAGCAGCTGCTTTCTTCTCTCTCTCCTGTTTTCCACAACTTTTTCCTTTGTAATTAGTCCACAGTGGTCTCCAAAATAAATGAATTTGGGTGATGATCCCTGTCTCGCCACAGCTGTAAGCAGGGAAGAGAAGCTTGATACATCTCACATTTTCCTCCAAGTTTCCCAAGTGCTGCAGAAAGGAGATGTCTCACACCAGTTCCTTCCTTCCTTCCTTCCTTCCTTCCTTCCTTCCTTCCTTCCTTCCTTCCTTCCTTCCTTCCTTCCTTCCTTCCTTCCTTCCTTCCTTCCTTC
>JACDOX010000050.1:2283215-2295434 GCA_014549065.1 Cardinalis cardinalis
CTTCCGCCACTTCCGCCACTTCCTTCCTTCTGCCCTTCCTTCCTTCCGCCACTTCCACCCGCCACTTCCGCCCGCCACTTCCTTCCTCTCCTTCCTCTCCTTCCCTCCTTTATTTAGATTCAAGCTGCACATGGCACCACCAATGTCTGATAAAACTCTTCTGATAAAACTCTTCACTGATAAAACTCTCTGAAAAAACTCTTTTCCCCACTCTGGTGGGGAAAAATACAGTAGTATTTTACTGCAGTAAAAATACACCTCCAGGAAAGATGCTTTGCCCCTTATAGGACCAGAAAAGGAATTCCTATTAAACCTTTCAGGATTGCACTTGAGTTGCCCTCAAAACCAGGGGCATTTTTGTTGCCTTGAGGCTCATTCAGTCTGAGTGAATCAGTGAAGGTGCTGCTCTGAGGATTTTTGCAACCACTTGACCCATCCCCATCTACAGAGAAATTGCTCTTCCTCTTTGGGAGAAGAGATTTTCATGGAATGGTTTGGGATGGAAGGGCCCTTGAAAATTATTCARGTCCAAACCTCCTGCCATGGACAGAGACACCTTTCACCACCCCAGGTTTCTCCRAGCCCCGTCCAACCTGTCCTTGGACACTTCCAGGGATGGGGCAGCCACAGYTTATCTGGGAAACCTGTGCCAGGGCCTCACCACTCTCATAATAAGGAATTTATTCCTAATACCTAATCTACATCTACCATCATTCTGTTCATTTTCAACACAAGCATTATCTTTTGCCAAAATTAAGTAAATAATAGGGGCATTTTAAACAATCACTTTATAAATGTTTGCCCAACATTTTCTATTTCTGGAGAACAATGCTCCCTATTCCAGCATCATCAAAACCTTGACCAAAGGGATAATGCCAGATRACAAAGAGTTAAGAAAGAAGTAAGTGAGAAGCCCACACCAGTGCCAGTGACATTTCCCTGTTGGAKAGTTTAGGAAGAAATCTTCACTTTGAAACTAAATCTAATTGGAGGTTGTTTGGGATTCAGCTCTCCTACTGACTTAACAAGCTGCTGGAAAGTCTAATAAATATTGACATGATCCCTTTCCCTTTGGCAGGGCCTTCTGAGAACTCCACTTTGTAGCTCAACGATGCCTCCCTGTGTTGCCTGTGTCACAATGTAGGGGAAAAACCTATGGTCAGCACCCACTTCTACATGGAAATTTAATGAGTATATTTCTCAATTTCCTCCAGCCAGCTCAGCTGAAGGAGTCATGAATTTGATTTCAAGCAAAAAGGACTTCTAACCACATTTCACAGTGGGTATCTGGTACCTGGCTTGAGTTTTACCCTCTCAAAAGGGTAAGACATGGTGTAAATTGCAGTTAATAGTTGTAATTTTCCTCTTTTGTTAGTGCCTACTTACTTGATATGATTCCTCTTTTATCATTTCATTAGAACTAAAAGTTAAATTAACCCTGGTGACAGAACAAGAGAGTTCTTGTTGCTTCTGTGTGTGTCTCAAGGACTGGAAAGAGAGTTGACCAAAGCAGAACAGACAGCAGACTTTGTTTTGAACTTGAGTTTTATTTACTGATACTTTGSAAGGTACAAAATACAGCTACAAATAAATCCATAGGTAAGAACAAGTTTAGACTCCCAGCTAAACACTATTCAGTGTCAGTCTAACAGGCTGATTACAGTTCACAGCATAACAAGAGAGAATAAGTAGAATGAAATTGGGGTGAGAGACAGCTCAGAAGAAAAACACAATCTGTATAATCTTAGGTGAAGATTTAGGAGGACAAAAAGAATAATCACTGATCATTTTACAAGATCTTGGTAATTCCCCTCCTCTGGTTTCATCTGTATCCTGAATTCCACCCTCAAGTTTATTTCTTCACTTCTGTACCTGCCAAGGTCTCACTCAGCCTCACACCACCAGGTCGTGCCACACTGTCCTTGCAGCTCTGGAGCAAATAAAGGATTTTTGGAGAGAACTGGAAGGAGATGTGATCTGCAGTTGAAAATCACAGATTTGTGGCCATGTATTCCCTTCTGGCTGATTGCAAATGGCTTTTGCAGGACTTGGTGTCTTTGCAGATGGAGGAAGCAAGACACTGTCAGTGGGTGAGATGGAGGAAATCTGGCCAAGCACATTTGGATAGAGAGAAGTTACTCAGAGTGTTTGTGGGCTTTTCATCCCTGGAAATGTTCAAGGCCAGGTTGGATAGGGCTCTGAGCATCTTAATCCAGAGGAAGGTGTCCCTGCCTTCCCTGTAGGACCAAGCAAGACTGAATGAAATTATGCTGCTGAATTTCCACAGCTTTTAGGTAACACAATTAAGTGTTGCATCTTCTCCACAAGATGGGTCAAACTCTGGTGACAGAGAATGGACAATCACACGGATGGGAAATCTCTCAGGTTCTTCTGGGGGTAAAATAAGGAGAGAAATTCAATCCAGGGATTTTTTTATTGCATAATGGTAGAAGTTTGTGCCTTCAAAGAATTCAGAGACTGGAGGGACAATAAAGGGAAGCAATTTAATTCTGAGAAGTGCCTGCAGCAGTACATCTTACAATGATACTGACACTGGTCTGCAAGTGTTTGGCCTTTTTATAACAAACTGCTGAGATTCTGTGTTTTGATCTCATAAGGACTGACCCTTGGTCATGAGTTCCCAGCTGATAAGATGCCTGTGATACTCCAGMACCTCAGCCCAGCACTGCCTGCAGAATAGACTCTCCTACTTGTGATGAGGAGGGGTACAGTGGAATCACCCATCCTCCCTTGAAATACTTAGTTTTGATCACCATTAAGCATTTCCAGAATATGCAGGAGGTGGCCAAGCAGAAGCAGCTCTAAGATCAGCTGACTGCTGATTAGAATTACCCCTGACAAGTTTATCACTTTACCCTCTGTCCCTATTTAGACAGGAGACACGTTGGAGTCCCCATTGCTGCCCCTGCTCCCTGCTGATGTCCTTCCCACATCCCTCCCTGGCTAGGGCCAGCAGGATTCACTCCTCTTCTCCTCCCTGTCACTCCCAGCCCAGCAACTCTCTCTGACTCTGTTCCCTGGTGATGAGTGTTCACAAAATTACAATGAAAGCTGCAGTCAGAGGTCGTTTTCTGCTCTGCCTTCTACACCAGAAAAAGCGGAGATCCTGTGATGGACCGCTTGGTTTAATGTGAGCATGAGGCATTTTGTTTTTCAAGTCCATGAAGTTAAGAGCTATTAAAAGGCAGCTGCTTATTGACAAGCTATCAAATAAATTTGGAATGCATCCTGCTGTGTAGCCATCTGATGAAGCTGAATGGGAAAGCTAATGACCCTCACGCTATACTTGCCATAAAATATGGCTTTTATTTCAGCACTTGAGGTTTATTCTTTAGTGGGGCAAGGAAAGAAAATGGGATATATCCCATTTTGCTCCAGCATGGAATCACACAYACACATTTTGGTTACAAACTACTCAAGAAAACTCATTCTGTACATCCTGCCATGTGCTCCTCCTGCAAGCTTGAGAGCAAAACAGTCTGTGGCAGGCAAAGCAGCTCCTGACTTCTGTGAATTATTTGGAGTTATTCCTCAAAGACGAGCTGGAAGATCAGTTGGGGGATATCAGTTAATTAGCTCTGCCAGTTTTCTCCTGCTGAGAAGCTGACACAGTTGTTATAAATAATTCAGAGCCTTTTCATGCTCTCTGTGCTGCAGTGGTGTAACTATCTGTGGAGTTTTGCTGATAGTGACATCTCAGGCTCATGTGACCGGCTGGGATAGAATCAGATATTTGTTTTTATCAACAGCACACTTAACATGGCATTACCTGTGTCCTCTGATTGGATGGAAATAACTGAGAATGTGATTTCCAATAGTGAAAATGCATTTGGAAATAAYCTTCCTGGCATAGGTTACTTTTTTCTTCTTGTTTGTCAGTATTGAACCCAACACAACAGACTATGCCTGCAATGATAGCAAAATTCAGATAATAATGTTGAACTGAAATATTACCTACCCCAAGTGTAGATTCACTGTTTAAACTGTCAGAGTGCAGGATGGAACCCATTTCTTCTTGCAATGGAACACATTACAGGTACTGCAAACCTTCCCCACTATTTGCTGAAGTATTGACTGCTTTCTTTAATGCTGCTGCACAAAGTAAGAAGCAAACACAGTGAAGGCACTGGGCACATTTTACCCAGGGACATTGAACTTAAGCTGAGAGCAAGAGCAAACACTYAGGTGTAACCCTGCACCTGCCTCCAACCCCATGCACTCTGTCAATAATCCTGGCATTTAAGGCCATACAGTTCTGATTTCAGAAGTCAGCTCAATGAAAGACCAACAAATCCAAGTGTCTGTGTAAAATGACTCAACAAACAGACATATTTTTATATTTTATAACTGATCTGTTGATGAAGGAGGTCCCYGTGGCACTGGAAGTGATGTCAAACATGGAAGTGAGATTTTGAAGAAAGAACATTCCTAGGAGCAGAAATAAAGATGGAGAGGGGTAAAATCCAAAATATTTGTTTGTCTTTGTTAGCCACTGACCCTCATCTTCCCTCAAATCCACTCCATCTTCCCTCATTCACATGAACTTCTTATTATAGAATAGTTTGGGTTGGAAGAGACTTTTCAAGATCATCTCATTCCACCCCCCTGCCATGGTCAGGGACACCTTCCATTATCTCAGGTTGCCCCAAGCCCTGTCCAGCCTGATTCTGGACACTTCCAGTGCAGGGGCATCCACAGCTGCTGTGGGCAGCCTGTGCCAGGGCCTCACCACCCTCACAGGGAAGAATTTCTTCCAATATCAAACCCAAATCTACCCTCCTTCAGCTTAAGGCCATTCCCCTTGTCTTATCACTGTATTGCCATGTCAAAAGTGCCTCTTCAACAATTTTGTTGTTCCCATTCAGGTCCTGAAAGATCACAATAACATCACCCCAGAGCCTTCTCCAGGCTGAACAATCTTAGTTTTCTCAGCATTAAAATTTTTTGCCAGCATTCCATGTTACTACCCCTCTAAACAAAGACCCAGCATATGTTACTGTGCATCTTTGGGCTGACAATAATCAGTTTATATCCATGTCTTTATGAAAAAAAAAGGAAGTATGGTGAAGGGCAAGTTAAATAGGCTCCCTTAAACCCCACGTTCTGAAGGAAATCATTATCTTCACAATTTTCCAAGCCATTTGCAGGCAGCAGCTGGGAGTTTTACACTAGGGAAGGAATGTTATACTCAAAACATATCTTGTTTTCCACACATTTTTCCCCCAGTATGGTTCACCAGCCACAGGCAGGGATAGCCTTGTGAATGCTGCACCCAGAGGGCCACCCTGATATCTGCTGTTCTCGCATGATGCAAAGCCAAGCTGGTGCTGAATTAGTGGTCTTTCAGTCTCTATAAAATCCATTTCAGCCAGCTGTGGCCATCTAGGCACAGTTTAGGACCTTGGCTGTTTCTCACATGACCCCATGTGGTGTCTGCAGCAAAATCATCAATGTCCACAAACCCCCTCAGGATCCTGCAAGAGCCACCCCCTTCATCAGCAGGGACTAGAGAGAGATTCCTGGTTTCCWTAAGTAGTCCTGCATGTGTTATCARGATATAAAATCACTCTGTTGGTGATTTAATCAATCATAACTAAAATGGGAGCTTAGATTTAGACACCTCAAATCAGATGATGTGTGTTACCCATCATCTTACATGAGGAACAAGGAGATATTTACAGAGATCAAGATGTCCCAGCTCTGAGGCTTTGGAAAGGATGCTTTATACATGTTACATTTATTTGGTGTTCTACAAATCTAGACTGATTTTAGTGATTAATTATATTAWTGTTAAAGATTATTTATATTGGAAGGCTGGAGAGGGATTTTTACAAGAGCGTGCAGTGACAGCACAAGGGGGAATGGMTTCAAGGCAAAAGGAGGTAGATTTAAATTGAATATTAGGAAGAAATTTCTTATGATCAGGGTGGTGAGGCCCTGGCACAGGTTGTCTAGAGAAGCTGTGGAAGTGTCCAAGGCCAGGTTGGATGGGGYTTGGATCAACCTGGGACAGTGGAAGTTGTCCCTGCCCATGGCAGRGAKCTGGAACTGAATAATCTTTGTGTTCCTTTCCATACAAAACCATTCTGTGAWTCTCTTTGTAAAAATAAAGAACATTATGAGTCTTCTGAGCAGTTATATGACCACAGAAGTGGAAAACTAAGGAGGTTAAGAATAAAACCCTTTAAAACTTGGTCTTTTGGTTAACAGGATGAACTGCTGAGATCTCTCCCTACCTTCTGAACATTCTGTGTCACATCTAAAATGAGATGCTTAAGCTTTTCTGTAAAAGTCCTGCTTTGGGCTAATTTAAGACTCCAGTTCTTGAGAACTGAGTATTTATTTTTACTTCACTGCAGGCTGGTCAAACACAAGTCAGCTCTTTTTTGGGTTCCCCTCACATTGTCATCACTAAGCCCAAGTTAACAAACCTGGCTGAGAAACCCCTCAGGGCTGTGAGGGTGAGCACAGGCTCCTCTTGYGACCCTGCACTGAGTAACTGATCATTTTTCCAACATCCATGGCTGAACCCTGGCTTTTGCCAGGAAACAGCCACTTTACAGCCCCTCCTGGTCACTGGGGGAGGGTTTTGTGCCTCTGCTTTGTGCCAGCTCCAGCTGTAATGACTTTGCACACCCTGGTGCCAAAGGCTGGAGATAAAACTGTGTCCTGCATGCAGCTAAACCAGTAACCACTTTTTTTTTTTTTTTTTTTTTTTTTTTTTTTTTTTTTCTGATAAGGCAGCATCTCCACAAATAAATTAGGGAGCTCTGAGAGTATTTTCCAGCACTGAGGCCAGAAATGAACTATGTTTATACAACTAAACCTTTTTTATAGTGGGACTTGAAGTTGCTGCATCCAGACTGACCACTGGGAAGGGTTTTGGGCCTGTGCCAGCTATCCATCAGCATCCAGGAATTGTAAAGGCAGTGCCCAGCTGAAAACCCCACCAGGGATCATTGTAAAAATGTTTATCAGCAAATTCCAGTGSCCAGCATTGTTTCCTAACACTGTTTTATTTCCTAGTCTAGCAGTAGTCCCTTTATGGCCTCACTGTGTGGGGACCTAGGCTCTGGACACCCTGGTAGCAGGTGGCCTCTAACACTCCACATTTGTTTGAAAATAAATATTTTACAGTGGCTGCAACAACAAGCTGAGTTTTCATGCACAAGGAGCRGTGCTGGCCTCTGATTCTTACAACACTCCGGGCTCCAGGAGCTCTTGAAAATTCTGCCAGGCAAATGGAGAATTTCTGAGGAATAAGGGAGGTGATTTTGTTTTATAGATGCATCACACACTGGGTGTTGCCTTCAGAAAACACTGGCTTTTTGCATGTAGAACATTAAGTGATCAAAGCATCTCTGAGCAAATGGATTTGCAAGTGCACCCAGAATGTTGCTATGCTATTAACATGCTGAAAGCCCCTTCTGTCATCAGTTTTGTTATAGCTGATTGGAATTAAAGCTCTGCAGAGTCAAACTTTGAGAGAAGGTGGCTGCTTATTTTATTTCTTTTTTTTTTTTCCCCACAAAATTATGTTCTAGAAACTCCCATGGTGATAATTGTTAAATAACGAAAATATACAATAACAATTCAGCTCTCCCCTGCGTGGTGAGCTTTATATAGCACAATATTATGAATATTCTATGTGATTTTTTTGTTGTGAATATGATGGAAATGTGAGGTAATCTTAACAGAGCACAAAGTGAGCCATGCATTGTTRTTTTTGACCTCTATGGGGAGAAGGAGATATAGCCCACCCACACAGAAGGAAACAGCAATGCTTCATATTAAACAAAATTGTTTCCATGAGATTTTAGGGCTCAGGGTATGGAGACAATAAAGTCCCAAAACATCACTTCATCTTCCTGCTTTATAATCACTCACTGTACGGCTGTTCCCCTCTCAGTGTGGGTGGCAGATGTCTGTAACAGGGCTTTAGAATCTCTAAACTTGCTAATGAAAAGAGTTTAATCCCAGCTCACCACGKCAAATCCTTAATTGGTGAGGCTGCTGGTGCTGCAGGCAGCGTGTCAGGAGCTCTGGATGTGCACATTTGGACACCATGGTTACCAGGAGTGCTGGGCATGGGCATGGGRAGCCCAAAGCCCAGGATTTCATCATCACCAGGGCTGGAGGGATAACCAGTGATTTGTATCCTTGCTCCAGAAGTGTGCTTCCATCTCCAGTTCAGCAAGGCAACTGCTGAAATACCAGCACAGCCCTTGGAGTGGAGCTGATTCTCTCCTGGTTTGGGGATCATCACTGCACACTCCGTGGCCAGACTYCTCCTCTGCTGCCTGAAATTCAGCRCTGAAATCCAGCAAGGTGCTGAGATCATGAGGAAAGATAAAAATCCTGCCAGTGAAATGGCAATGATAAAGTGTTAGGTTGGAAGGATCAGGAATTTCCAGCAGCAGCAGGATGGATTGGAGGGTGCAGATTTTCCACTTCATGGAGGGAAATTGAGGGRATGGAGACTCTACAGACTTGAAGCTGGTGTGGTTTCTTCCTGAGAGCTGTTGTGCATCCTAAACCATCCTCCAGAGGTTCCTTTCCTCGTGAGATGGCACACCACCACCAGAGGAAGGGGAAGAAATCTTTAATTTCTACCTCAATGAGTTGTTTCATTCTGACCACAGACACATTTCCAGCTTTAACTTTTTCTTCAGTTCCACCACCATGTACGACATCTAAATCTATCTTTGCAATGAATTAAAAGCACTCACTGGTGCTTCAAAATTTCAAATTTTGGGATTTTTGGAGCGCCCATTAGTGCTTTTAAAATCACAATTTTAGGATTTTTGGAGCTGTCSTGTGCAGAGCCAGGAGCTGGACTCGATGATCCTTGTGGATCCCTTCCARCTCAGAATATTCTCTAATTCTATGATTCCCACATAAACCAGATGGAGGCATTTACTCCAAAAGCACCTAAAAAGGGGAGGTGAATCCCACCCTCTCATCTTCACTGCCAAAGAATCTTATTCATTCTTTACAAGTGACTCCCTCTCACTCTTTTTCTTTTAGACTCGTATATATTTAAATATTTTAAGCAACATGAAGCAGCTCTGCCAAGTATCATGAGAGCTGGAGTAGCATGGAGTGTTTTGAATAGTTTGAATTCCATGAACACCCTCCATGAAGATCCAAATTTGTATATTAATATGCACTGTCATATCCAGATTTCACTGGTATCAAATAAAGTCTGCCACAGCTACAATAATTCTTTCATTTAACATTTATTTATTTCTACATTGTGCTTGACATTTACAGGTACTTACCTAAATTTAGATGACCAGCCAGTTAAATCCAGCTTTACATAATCTTAATTAAATGTGATAAAAATGCCATGGAATCAGAAAAGTTATGCTGGATTGCCTAGCCAGGAATAATCATGTGCTGGGGATAGAGATGCATAGATAGACATGCAGCTACATTCATTCYCTTACCAAAAATGATCAAGTGGAAAATAAGGCAAGCTTACAATTCTATCACAGATAATATATATTTTTTTTTCCTTCAGAGCTCAAGAGAGTATTTCTGGGAATAAACTGAGAATGATAAAAAGTCCCTTTCACTCYCTGATTATTCTTTACTGACATGACATCTAATACAAAAATAGCCCATAGCTTTTATAAAATTCAACAAAGTRAAGATTTTTGACAGCAATTGTTTCTGAATATAGTAATGTATTCTTTTATTTACAGTCAGGATTGAAACAAGGCAGAAAAAACCCTCACCAAAACCTTTTATAAAACCCACGAGTTTCACTGCAACAAAATTAAATGATACAGATTTGACACAGGAGCAAAAGACATGATAACAATATATGTGCATTTTTGGGGGATGAGGGAAATGAAAGAATGAACTAATTGCATTTTTATCTTAAAAAGAAGTTAATAAATTACCATTTCAAAGTGGGATTTACATATTCCAACACTTTGCAAAGATTAGCTCTTTCTTTGATAGTTTTTTCTTTCTCATTTTATTATCCTGCCTTTTGGATGAGATACTCAAACARAAAAAAAATTWAAAAAATAAATTCCAAAGCCCATTCCTTTGCAGTCGTTAAAAGGTCCTGTGGCACTTTCCACAAGAGCTGGAAGTGTTTTAAACATCACTGTCCTGGCAGAAGTCCAACTTGGGTAATTACATTCCGTCCTGCCTCAAAGAAATCTTTTCCTCAAGCTATAATTTCATTTGGAGGCACTGTTCCACACTTCTCTGCCTGGAAACAATTGCTCCATGATCTCAGCTGCCACACTGCAGGCAGGAAATAGCTGCATTTTAGTGCAAGTGAGTGTTTTCTGTAGACTCCCTGTCATTCAGCCTCCCCACTGCACACCTGAGGCCAATCCACACTCCAAAAKCTGCTCCCAGTGTGCACCTGGGTGAAGTCCTCAATATGCCAAAAAAAGGTGATTTCTATAGGAAGAATGAGGAATAGTGTGCTGCATTTCACAAAACAGCAACTGCAGTCATTTGTTGTAGATGGGCATCTGATGGTTGCTGCAAGGAATTTAGAGGTAAATAGAGTTGACAGCATACATCACAAATTTCCTCTAGGATAAAACATAATAATGAATGATTCAAAAATGAAAAAGGGCCATGAGATTTCAGAAAAAAAAAAATTCCTATAAAGATAAAGTGCATCATGGTGTTATCTTTTATTCCTCTCACTGAATCCTCTTCACCTTGAACAGTGTGAGAGGAGATCTCCCTGTGTCTTTTCAGATTGCCTCCATGGTGGGATTCAAGCTGGAAGTTCAACTCCTCATCTACGCAATTTTTTCTCTCATAGAATGGCAGCACCATGTCTGATGGTAAACAATTGAAAGATCTACATCTAAAGTAGGTTTGAAGACCTACTCTGCCAGCAGTGGAGAGCAAAACTCCATCAGCAAAGSATTCCTTCCAAAAAGGGGTGCCTAAGAACATGAATGTATGAATATCCTTGAAGTTATTGTAGATAAATTATGCAAGATGCTGGACTCAGCTGAGGTGAGCTATAGTCAGAATGGAGAAAATTAGAACGTGAATCAAAATGTTAAAATGAAATAAATGCGGTATTAAAATTAAATAAAGGTTGTGCTGTACGACAGCATGAGTAAATGGTGATGAAAGCTGTCTCTCACCCTGAAGACAGGAAAGCACACAGAATTGTGTTCCTGCCCTGGGTGGCTGAATCACAGAGCATTTTATCAGTCTACTTGAGGGAAATTATCTCCTGAGTCAGAAATRTGCCCTCTGATCCAAGGTCCTGCAGACAGTTCAGCAAAAACCTCTGGCTGTGGCAATCCTCAGCCTCCAGAGACTTTTACCATAGACAATGGGATCCAGCACCAAAGCAAAACACAGAAACAGCAAGAATGACTTTCAGTTTTCAACAGGTGCTACATCAGGACCTAACTCGGTTTCATATTTTAGGAAAGAATTTTCYTTTTCCTGGACAGGACTATGCCAGGAGAATTAAACTCTGACTTTGCCTTTTTGGAAAGAGATTATGTCCTTGACTTGATGTCATTATTTCTTTTCCCTTTAATTAAGCAAAAAACTCAGCACAGGGGTAAGAATGAGAGAGAGAGAGAGAGAGAGCATGAGGGAGAGAGAAAAGAATTAAGGAGAAGCTGACCGGAAAAGCCAAGCAGTTAAAGTATTTTAATTTAGTATTTAAAAGCATTCCTGTGAGTCTGCTTCTCAGAGATATGACTGTTAAAGAAAATGAATTTTTCTACTTCCAGCCAACCAGAATATATGTACATATTTATACACACCCACAGCACAGACACACGAATGTACAGAGAGGAGGAGGAGAAAAATTTGTACTGAAAAAGATGTTGAAGTTGTATCAAAAGAATAAGTCTCAGAAATAATTTTTTTCTGAGAAAATCCATTTTGTGAATCCATGACTAATCCCTGCAGAACACACAYAGTGAAAGATAAAGAATGAAGCAACATAGCTACACTTAAAAGYATTCTGAATTCTTGACATGTACACTCAGGATTGCAGCAAACCCCTCTGGGATGTAAATTGCCCATTGTTTTTTTTAAATACATTTTAAAATAATGTATTTTACYACTCTGTTTGGAAGATAAAGAAATGGTTGTCCAAACCCCACCAAAACCCARCACAGGCATCTTGTGGTGGAGATGTGAGCTAAAAGATTAGACCAGACCAGAGTGGGGAAAGAGCTCACT
>JACDOX010000050.1:2295553-2378303 GCA_014549065.1 Cardinalis cardinalis
GAAGGAAGGAAGGAAGGAAGGAAGGAAGGAAGGAAGGAAGGAAGGAAGGAAGGAAGGAAGGAAGGAAGGAAGGAAGGAAGGAAGGAAGGAAGGAAAGATTGGGGAGGGGTCAGAAGGAAAGAAATTAGGGGTTGATTGCTTGGCTGATATTCCAATGCTCAGGCCATGGGTGTATCTTTCTCCAAGGGAGTCCTGAGTTACTCTGCAGTCYCTCCAGCCCATGCAGACTCATGAGGGTCCCTCTTGTGATTATTACAGAGTTCTTTGATCAAAAAACAGCCAGAAAGTCAAATTTCTTGAGTTGTGAGGGATTTCTGGAGGTTTTTGGTTCARCCTGTCACATGGAGTAGGGACACCATTGAAGTTTTGTGTGGCTCAAATCCCTCTTTGTTATGTTTTGATTCAATGAAAAGACCTAAATACAGACAGAAGGGAATACTCTGTCCCTTTGGAGAGGTATTTGGTTATTTATTGCAGCTGATTGACATCTGCAGCCGTGATTTTAAGTTAATAAATAGTTTCACACATCAATGTACACACAGACACAAATTCATAYGTCTGAGGATGGATGGACACACCTGCATAAATAAATGAATAAATAAATGTGATGCCTGTTCACTTATCCTTACACATATCAACACAACAATTTGCCACAGTTTGATTTTTTTTACAAATGAAACCCAGAGAGACTGGGATGACCCAGGGTCACCAACAGACCAAAACCCTGTGGGTTTTTAGGGGTGATCTGGGTGGGTTGGGGAAGGCAGCACTGAGCTGCCCCTGCCCGCCCTCACGCTTGTGGCTAAAGGTCTCTGACCAGGTTTCCACCATTTACAAAAATCACCAGCTGTGGCCATGTTGTTTCTCCTCTGGGAGGGTTCAGCCCCTAAATCCGTATTTTTATCACCTTATCTGGAAAAGCAAGATTTCCAGAAGAACTCAAAAGCACTAAGTAAACACAGCAACTACAGGGAAAAGGGACACCAAGATCTAGCTTTTTCAAAGAGATTTGTAAATGTAGGTCACCTATTGCTGGACTTGGAAGGGTTTCCATCCCAGACCTTTTTCTGCTAAATTTTTTGCTAGCCTCTGTCTTTCTCCTTTTAGATCTTGCTTTTCCCAGCTCCAGCCCGCCTCTTCCCAGCCAGCTGTGTCTATGGAATAACTTTGGGACATGCTGGCAGGGAGCAGTTTTAAAAATAAACATGGTGATATTCACCAGGAGGACACCACAGGCTGCAGGCTCCTTTCTGGGTGATAAAGATTTAATTACTACATGCTRGCCCTCTTTGCCTTCTTCCCAGCTGTTACAGGTGCCTGAGTTTCATCCTTCTTCCAGCTTTTTCTCAAGGTAATTAAAACTTTATCCTGGAGAYAGGTATATTCAAGTATGTGAGTCTCTCACTGCATTAAAGGGAGACATTTTTATTTTTTATTAACTATACTAATCAGCAGAGGAATTATATATAAACTAAGCTGGGGAGGCTACAGGGATTTCTAGGTTTTATCCAGTACTGTGTTTGCCTGTAAAATAATTCCATTCTGGGGAAACCTGCTATGGTTTTGATTTTAAGCAAAGGTTGTGTTCATTTTGTGATCCTGATAGCTTTATTCCACACAACCCTGGGATTTAGTTCTAATCCGGAACAAAATGATTTTTCATGGCARAGAAAGAGGCTGCAGCAATGAGGACAAAGCCCTGGCCTGCAGCAGGATTTTTCCTCAGGCTCATTAAGTGACTTGGGGCAGGACCCKCCGTGGTAGATTTTATAATGGATCGCAAATCACTTTGATGGCAGTGTGATCAGATGCTCCTAAAATCTCTCCATACTCCCTTTTACCAGACATTTGACTACATGGGTTGTGAAAAAGTAGAGAATCTAAAAYAGCACCATTAAGACATCTGGACCGCAGGAATGTTACACATAAAAATTTGAAAGKTGGACTTGATGATCTTGCAGGTCTTTTTCAACCTTGATGGTTCTATGACTCTCTGAAGGGTAACAAAAATGAATCTTTACAAATTCTCTAATGGTGAATGACTGGAAAAAAATTGTTGGGAGATTAACACTGAGAAATTCAGGTCAGAGATTGAGTTTGGGACTGGGTTACTGTGTTAATTTAACAAGACACTGCTCTCTACACACATACCTCATTCTTCAAAGGAATGACTTGACATAGGATGTCACTGCAAAAGATTTATAAAATCAATTTTGAAGCAGTAAATACGTAACAGAAACCACATTCCATATGGCAAGTCATAGAATCATGGAATGGTTTAGGCTGGAAGGGACCTTCAAGACCATCTGGTTCCTACCCTGCCATGACCAGGGACAGCTTCCACTACCCCAGRGTKCTCAGAGCCACATCCAGCCTGGCCTTGAACACTTCCAGAGATGGGGCAGCCACAGCTTCTCTGGGCAACCTGTGCCTGGGCCTCACCACCCTCTGACTAAAGAATTTCTCCCTTAGAGCCAATCTAAATGTACTGTCAGTCAGCCTGAAGCCATTCCCCCCGTTCTCTCCTTCCACACCCTTTGTCCATCTCTCCATCTCCCTTGGAGCCTCTCTAGGTACTGGATGATGCTCTCCAGGCCAAACACCCCCATCCTGTCTCCTTAGCAGAGATGCTTCAGCCCTCTGAGCATCCTCATGGCTTCTTCTGGACTTGTTCCAACATTCCATGAAACCTGAATATTATTCCTTGAGAGGAAACAACTTCAAGTGTGTGCTCCTCTGATGCTGTCAGAGACAAAGGAGCAAGCTGAACAGATTTTACTCAATCTGCCCGTTCTTTTGTAGCTTTGTAAACTCTAGTGTTAATGTTAATGGAAATCGTGCAACCACCCTTACTTTGTTTCCTCTGCATGAGGAAACAGAAGTGGGCTGATTTTTGACAGGTCATAAGGCACATCTCCAACCCCMGTGTTTCATCTTTATGCTTTGAAAATCCTTGTTCAATTCTTAAAGGCACATGACAAATGAAGCCATTTGAAGACACKTTTTCTCCCTTACTGTCCCATACCTGGGGAAAGAAGTCATTGACCAAAAAAAAAATCATTGAGATGGAGACAGCCAGCCTGGGAGGTAAATTGTGGGATCCAAAGGTTTCTCATATAGAGCTAAGAAAGTGCAGTTGAGCAAGAAACCACCTTTGATTTCTTTCGTGTTTGTCAATAAGGAGCTATTTCTACTGACCACTGAATTTAGAAACATTGCAGATCAATAAAGATTCAAAATATGTTCCACATATTTCTTCTTCAATGCACTTGTTACTGGATCTGTAAACTCTGGAGTTGTAGAATCGGACCCTCAGCTGTTGTAAACTTGGGTGACTTGTCACCACTTAGAGCTCCACTGAGATTTGGTTCACCTGATGCACATTCAGTACYGAGGTACCACATTGCACCACCTTGATTTGCTTCAAGAGTTGCTTTAGTGTGAAGTTTCTGGCAGTTTCCTGAGACCCTCAGGGTAGCAGAATCTAATTCTCTTGGTGCAAGCCTGTGCCCCCAAYCTCTTGTAGATATTTATCAAGCCTCATGAAGCCCCATTTTCTGTCCTTTTTACCTCATCGTTCCCACTGAAAATCAGTTTCCAGAACATGAGYGTGTTAATGATTAGGAATGTTGTTCTAATTGCCAGCCTAAATTTATTCATGGGCAGTTTAGTCATCATTTKTTCCTCTACAAACATTGTCTCTGCATTTATTTTCTCGTTATTACCCCTTCTTGACTTTGTATTTAGTTCAGAGATTGTAATGAATACTCCCTCTGTTTTGAGCAGCCTTTAGAGAAACCTTCTCTGAGCAGGAGCTCCACTCTGAGCACACAACTGGGATCTCAGTAGGTGCTTAGACACCTTCTGAAGTGAAGCCTTAAATGGTGGGGTTGTACCAATAAAGGTAAGAAAATGTTCTCGACTAAGTGTTTCCCCCCAAAAGGGCATAAAAAAGTGAAATAAAGCAATTGGAGCTTGGGGAAAGGAAGAAGATACAGAGTTTCTTGATGTTCTTTCTAACTTCTCTTAGTTTAACTTTGGTGCAAGTCACTGGTTGTTGCTAGAAGGTTAAAAAGCTTTCATCATCCRGCTCTGGGGTGCTCAGCAGAGGAAGGACATGGACCTGTTGGAGCAAGTACAGAGGAGGCCACTAAGCCACTAAGCTGATCAGAGGTATGGATCAGCCCTGCTATGGCGACAGGGTGAGAAAATTTGGATTGCTCAGCCTGGAGAAGAAAAGCTTTGGGGASACCTAAATGCCACTGCCAGTACCTGAAGGAGCCAGCAGGAAARATGGAGAAAGACTATTTACAAGGTCTTGGAGYAACAGAACAAGGGGAAATGGCTTAAAGTGACGGACAAAAGGTTTAGATCGGATATTAGGATGAAATTCTTCTTTGTGAAGAGGCTGAGGCCCTGGCACAGGTTGCCCAGAGAAGCTGTGGCTGCCCCATCCCTGGAAGTGTTCACGGTCAGGTTGGATGGGGCTTGGAGCAACCTGGGATGGTGGAAGGTGTCCCTGCCCATGGCAGGGGCTGGAACTGGATGATCTTGAAGGTCCCTTCCAACCCAAACCRYGCTGTGATTCTAAGATCTCCAGTTCCATGCTCTACTGGAGCTGCTACTACTGGCCCATGTCAGAGAAAAGTTGCGAGACTGGACAAACCTTAGGTCCATGATCTGACCTAAGTAAGGCCATTTTTGTGAAATTAATTAGCAACCTGATCTAGTGGAAGGTGTCCCTGCCCATTCCAGGGKAATTGGAKCTAGATGATCTTGAAGGTCCCTTCCAACCCAAACCATTCTATGATTCGATGATCAGCTCACAYAGTTAAACCAGATACAGGGGAATTAAAATTCAATTTCTTTTAAAAAAAGAACTATTAAAAACCACTAAACACCTGGAGGTAAATTGTCCACTTTTAAGGAAATGAGAGATGTTTTTTGTTTGATGCTATATATGCTTTTCAAATAATTATAATTTGTAGGCTYGGCCATAAATAGCACTCAGCTGAGACCATGTTTTATTTCAGTGCAGGGAAAGATGTCATTTTCACATGAATTTTCCTCCAGAGTTTTCTGGGAAATAGAATTTTTCTCCTCTGGGAAATTTCATCCTCTCAGAAAGCAGTTTTCATTTGTCAAAGAAAATTTCAAAATTWACCACATGGTCTAAATTGCCCATACAAACTGTTTCAACCTTCAAACATTTCAATTTGCAAAATTGAATATTACAGCTAATCCAGAAAAAGAAATTATGTTAAATATAATTTTGAGACAAATTTAGAACAATTAAAATCATTTGGCAAAATGAAACAACCCTTATAAAAATAAATAGTGTCAGGATTTGATCTGTTTTTACAGTTCAAAATTGCAGTGTTTCAACAAAAGTGCTTTTTTAATGTAAGAAAAAATGCTCCAGSAAAAACTTTTCACCAAGCTCTGCCTGTCTGCAGGGGAACCAAGAGACAAATAACCATGYGCCAAAATGGGACAGTGATGTGCAGAGAGCTGCAGAATCTCAGAATAWCCTGAGCTGGAAGGGATCCACAGGGACCATGCAGTCCAGCTCCTGGYCCTGCCCAGGTGTGTCAGGATGCTTCACCCTGGATGCTCTGGAATGTGGTCAAGCAACTCAGACAATGTCCTGTCTGCAGGTSTGGATTGAGCAGGGGCACCATGAGCTGGGCTTGGTGTTGATCATGCTAACATTCTGGCAACTAACCCTGAATGAACATCCTGATAAAAAGGCAAAGATTTGGCAGATGAGCTGCTAAACTGAGCTGCAAGACACATAACTTGCAGTCAATTCCTTTTGACTACTGAATTCTGGTCCTCTTTCATCCTGTTCTTCTGATGTATTCCTCCTTGGAATGTGTGGAGATACTTCTCTTGGATTTTGGGAACACCTACCAGGGATACTTCTCAAAGTGAAAAGTAAGAGACCTGCCCACATGTGTTGATATGGTGAGCTAAATCAATCTCTACCTAATTTTTTCTTTTGCTAGCTTTAGCATATTTACTTTAATATAATTGTTTTATATAGTGCATTATATTATAYTATTCTCTACTAGTAGTTTTAGCTTTCATACTGTGTTTTAAATAATTCTGATTGAGATCTTTTTTTGTCTAATCATTTATCATGATAATTCATTTTTATACTAATTTATCTGATCTGCCATCATTAAAAACTGTGGGACAAAGTTTCAAAACTTCAACCATTGACAGTCTGAGGCCAAGACAAGTTCCAGCTGCCCCCAGGCTCCTCTCTCTGGGAATGAGTTTAGAAAGCCAGGGAATCCCCTCTGCACTTCATAACTCAGCCTCAGGGGTTCTTTAAGAAACTTTTCTGAAGCTCCCACTTCATCCACAACACATGGGAAAAGATGTCTTCTTTTGTCCTTTTTTTTTTTTTCATCCTGGACTTTTAAATATCAGTGTTGATGCCCTGGCTCTCTCTGGGTCACCAGTGAAGCCATCAGTTGGATCTGGGTTATTCATGCACACACCAATCTGGATTCTCCTCCCAAATCAGCACAGAAAATAATCCACAGTACTAAATTTGTCCAGTATCTTATTTAAAACTCACAAAAACTACTGGAAACCTGCTTCAAACACCACCCATTAGGGAACAGGTCTATTGTCAGGCGCTTATCAGGAGCTGACCTAAATATTTTGCTCAGAGCTTTATGTTATAATTACTTTAATATTTCTTCTATCTGGGAAAGTGACAGATTAAAAAAAGTCTTTAAATCTCAGAATGGGGGRAAAAAAACCCCAACAGTCCTTTTTGGTCTCAGCTGAGTCCAGACAGGGGTAGAGTGACTGATGCTGTAAGGTAATAATCCCTGCCTCTAAAATCAGAGCAGGTACCAGTGGCATTTCCTCAGGTGACATCAGGCATGGAGGTTTCATTAGACCACTTCAAGGAGAGGGTCTTTAGCTGTCATTTTGATGCCTCTGTCACAACATTTTTTTATTTTATGTCATTTTCTTCTCTTTGTCAGAAATATCCCCACAGGTGATCCAGGCTTCCTCAGGAGAAAGTGGAGRGAATGCAGCTCATTTCCCCTTGGTGCAAACTATGGTAGCAGCTGGAAGCTGCTGGGTGAGAGGCAACCCAGGACTGCTGCCCACCACCTCTGAATGTACCCTGCTGTGGCATCCCTGTGKGATGAGGATTTCTTATGGTCTCCTAATTTGTCACATTCACATTTTCTGAAAAATCCCTTCACCCAGGATTTTTCTCCTGGGAAGCTGAGAAGCCTCAGAGAAAAATGAAAACAATAATTATCTCAGTTGCTTCTCCTCTGTTTTGCTCATGTGGAATGTGTTTGGAGATTGTTTATCCAACAGGTGATTGTTTTATTGGTTTTTGCTGTGAGTTGTTTTCACTCTTTGGCCAATCAGGGCCAAGCTGTGTCAGGACTCTGGAGAGAGTGCCGAGTTTTCATTATTTTCTCTTTAGCCTTCTGTAAGTATACTTTCTGTATTCTTTAGTATAGTTTAGTATTTTATATCTATTATATTATTATATATTTATTATATTATTTATTATAATATATTCATTATATTTAGTATTCTTTGGTATAATATAATATCATAAAACAATAAATTAGCCTTCTGAGAACATGAAGTCAGATTCATCATTCCTCCCTGCCACGGGGGTCCCAGCAAATACAATATTAATTCATGGGAATTTTGCCTATTTTCCACCTATCACATTGTGTTGTTTCACTTTAGCAGAACTATTCCCAGCTGCAGGATCACAGAATSACAAAATGGTCCAATTTGAAAGGGACCACAGTGRGGTCAYCTGGCCCCACCTCTCTGCTCAACAWGGCCATCCCAGAGCACAGRCACAGGATTGTGTCCACACAGTTCTGGAATATCTCCAGTGAGGTTGTACATGGTCCCCAAAAGTGGAGGTGCTGCATCAGGGTTGTTTTAGTACCTAAGAGGGAGGTGCTCTCTGTTCTGCTCTGTGACAACACCCATGGTGAAATTATCTAGTACAAAACCCTATTTGGGAGACAACAATTTGAGACCATTTAAAACACACAAGAAGAAAATTACCTTGTTGCTGTACCTTTGCTGGGATACAACTCCCGGTACTCCAAGTCTATGAAAAGTTCAGATAATTTCATGAAAATTGATCCACTCTCTGTGCATGACCAGCTAACGAGCAGCCCCAGCTGTCTCAGCCTCCAGAGAGCTGCTCCATCCCTCTGAGAATCTTTGTGGCCCTTCTACTCAAACAATTCCACATCCATCCAGTGTTGGGAGCCCCAGGGCTGTTTGGGGTTTTACCAGAGCAGAGCAAAGGGGCAGAATCCCCCCTCAGCTGCTGYCCACCCTGCCTTGGGTGCAGCCCAGTACATTTTTGGCTTTCTGGGCTGCAAGTGCACATGGCCAGGTCACGCTGAGTTCCTCATCCACAACTTGCAGTGTCAGCATGAAGCTCACAACCCAACTGGTTAGAGTTGAAGAGTTGAAGGTGCAGTTTTAAAAATGCAATTCAGCGGCTGGAAGAGGCAGATGAAATAACCTGAGCCTCAGCCATGCTGCTCTGTGAAGACTGATTCTGCAGAGTCCTGCTTTCCTGGGGAACTCGAGTTGCTACGTGCAATTTCATGCACATTTTAATATTGAAAGGGAAGCTTTCCTTCAAAGATATGTGTATCAGAAACTTCAGCACTTCTGCCTGTGTGGACAGTGTTAAAAGTGCTTTTTAGCCTGAGTCCTCAGCCAAAACCACTTCTGGTAGAACTTTCTGGGGRGAAAGTTGKTTTTTTTTTCTYGCTCTAATTAACTTTCTGTCAACCACTAGTAAGGCAAAAGGATAAGTACTTTTTTTTTTTTTTTCAGCAGAGATAAGGCTGAGAAACTGAGAGCAAGGCTTATGCTGACAGGCATTAGGCACTATTAGACTGATCTATCAGCCTGAATGATGATGGTCCCATGGAAATGCTGAACAATCTCCACTTAAAGCATTTAAAACTGATCTGGACACAGCCCAGGGGATATTCTGGCAGAAACAATCCCAGACTAGACTGAGGATTAAAATACAYGGCTTAGTGATGTTAGTGAGGGGGGCGTTTTGCTATGGGGTGGTTTTTGTTTCATTTTTAGGGGTGTTTTTTTGTGCGTCTCTAGATGCCAGGAGCCACATGAAAAGAAATACTGAGCTCCTGCACCTATCACAGGAAAACTCTCAGCACCATGAATTTGTAAGAGCTCCATGAGCTGAAGAAACCCTCCAGTGTGGGGTTAACTTCAAGCATGTCAGACATCCCGGTGGAAGATGTTTTATCACCAGATTTAATTGAGTGTGTCACAGAACATTTACTAAAGAAACTGAGAAGAGCAGGCAGATTAATCACTCTGAGAATATCTGGGGCCAGTTTTCTGAACACACACATAAAAAAGCCTGCATGCATATTTTCTGAGCATTAACACCTCCACATCATGGTCTTTCCAGGCACAAAAAGCTCTTCTTGCAATGAAACTAGGATACAAATTTTGGATTTGGCCTAGATTTTAAAAGGACACAGATACACAGGAATAATTGAACATTCCTTGCAATGAAACTGGGATGCAAATTTTGGATTTAGCCTACATTAAAAAAAGACACAGATACACAGGAATAATTGACTGGTACCTTAAAACATTCTAGGTAAGAATAGCTACCAGGGCACTGTATTTTTCAGGAATATTATGATTACTTTAAAGAGAGTCCTAGAAGAAACAGTTGTCCTAAATCTAGTTGTAAAAGGTCAAGTTCCCAATCTCATTTTGTTGATCTCTACTCCATTGCCTGAAAGAAAGGCAAAATTAAGCAGGCAAAAGGGTTTATCTGGTGAGGAGTTGCTTGTGAAGGAAATCTGACTTCGCCTGGGGGCACCTAAAGACAGCACCATAGAACCTGAGAGCTGCTATGAAGGCAAGAACATTTTCACCCTTAATATTCTTTTGCTCATCAAGGCCAGTAGTGAGGCTTGATAAATAGTTCATGCTGTTTATATCCCCTGACTTCATGGTTGAACTGTTTGAAGAGGCCTCATACACAAGACAATGATCTCTTTATCAAAGCCTRTTCTCTCCTTCTGTTGGGTGAGAAGAAATAGCAAGTGATATACTGACATTTGATTCATGCACTCTCCAGGGCCAGAGGAAATACAAGATCTCTTTGTATTATTTACCCAGAAATACCTGGGGAACGTAAAGGGAGTTTGCATCTTCCACCATTGGATGTAAATGTGTCATTGTTCTACTGGAAAACATGGCAAAGTTTAATGAAACCCCTCAATCCGGAAAAAAAATCTGAGAAATCTGCTGTCTGAAGGAGACATCCAAGTCAAATAAAGCTTCTGAGAGTAGAGAAGATAGTTTACCTAACTAATGCTGATCATGCTTTTACAGTTTTTAGATTAATTCAGCTCTTTCAGGCATTTCAGCACAGTTGTTGTCACACAAGTGTATAAATGGTCTCCTAACTCAGGATTATAATTTAATTTAGTATTGATATATTGTACCTCTGTGGGCTTTCTTCTGCTTTTTCTGCTTTTAAAGCCTGTGGTCACTGCTAGTCAGAACAGTTTCAATGCCAGCTGTGTAAAATCTAAAACCTGAGTTAGGTTTCTGCCGCTGTAAATGAAGAGGGAGCCATGAATCACAGCAACAACCTTAAGTACTTGCTCTGATCACTTTATCATTCCTGAGGTTGCAAAGTTTTATGTTATTTCCAGTAAAGGCAGCACTTTGGGTCCATCAGGCACACGATGGTGTTGAGTTTTGGGTACTAAGATTAAGCTCTGGGTCAAGTTCACAAGATGTTTTAGTTATTTTAAAGAAGCAGTTGGTGGAAATAATAAACTTCCAACACCTTCATTTTGAATTGAATCCCATCACAGGTGTACAAAGAGGCACAAATATTACTCCTACACTGATTTTCATCCCTTCTGGGTATGGTTACAACTCCTATTACTACAATTACCTGAAAGGAGGTTATAGACAGGTGGGGAGTCAGTCCTTTCTCCCAGGTAACATGAGACAGGATTGGAGGAAAAGACTCCATTTGAACCAGGGAAGGTTTTGAATGGGTATCAGGAAAAATTTCTTCACTGGAAGGGTGATCAGGCATTGGAACAGGCTGTCCAGGCAAGAGATGGAATCACCAACCTGGAAATGTTAAAAAACATCTAAGTGGGGTGCCTTGAGAAATGATTTAGTGTTTGACCTAACAGTGTTGGGTTAATGGTTGGACTCCATTGTCTTGGAGATCTTTTCCAATCCCAATAAKTCTATGTTTTATATACTATCTGCCTATCTACTCTCCGTCTTTCCTGATTCTTTTCCTACTGGTGATCCAGAAGGATTTTTTTCTCTTGCATCCCCTGTTCCACCTCCATCTCTGCAGCCTTGCAGAGATGTCTCAAATATCCAAATGTGACTCAATAAATGCTGATTTTCAGACAAATCAATAACACTCCCTACACAAGGGCTGGTAGGCCTGGACCTTTTGAGGGTCTTCTGAGTAAGAAGCACAAATAATCCTGTATGGGAACCATAAAAAATCCATCAGAGCCAAATTCCCCCCTTTTTCTCAGTGTTGGGTGCCAAGAGCAACACGAGGGAGGATCACAACTCAGATGTTATGGACAGGGACAAGGTGAACAGCTCACTGAGAGACACTGTGCTGTCTGCGTGCTCAGCAATTAAAGAAAATCCATCTTTACACCTCCTTTATTGACATTAAGACAGCACCAGGGGAAGCTCCATTAACTCCAGAASTGCTGCAGTGCCTGTCCTGAGCCCACAGGCTGAGGCTGTTCCCTCTGTCTGATAGGGGAGGCCATACATCCATAAATTCCATTTATCCACACCCTGCCCATGATTTTGTCAGCTCCACARCAATGAAGGATTGGGTCAAATGAGACCCTCAGCAACCTGGTCATCCCTGCCCATGGTGTGGGGCTGGAACTATTATATGGAAAGGATTATTAAACATAGTGTCAGAAAAGGACAGATTTGTTGGACGAGACACTAAAAAAAAAAAATTAAAAAACACAACAAAACAAAAAACTCAAAACAAAAATCCAAAACAATAAATGTCAATGGTAGATTTTTTTGATGTATTTTATGTATTTTGATGTATTTGGAGGGTGCAGAGSACAATTACAGGGTAACTTAACCTCAGAACAGCAGTGGTCTCTCCTCCAAACTGGAAGGCAGCAGTTTTCCTCTAAGCCTTTCCACACAGGTGCTGCCCAGGAGGAGATCTTTGCCAATATCYCCTTCTGACTGTGCTTCTCTCTATATTGACTTGGAAACAGAGATAGCATTTAGAAAACAGCATTTCTAACTACTCACAAGGCCCTTCAAGTACCTGCAYGGCTCCTCATTACAAAAATTGTTTCATTACTTCATGCCCTCAAAAGGGATGTAAATTTTCATCCTGTCCTTTGCCATCTTCTGGAATCAACACGTCATTTCAGCTTGAAGGAAATTAAGGGGTGATGGAAAGGAACTGCTGAAATAGTCTTTCCTTTTACTTGCTCTGATGTTGTGAGAGTGTCCAGTTGTGCCCAGTTGGATATAATTATCCTTTATTGCTGGAAGAAGCTATGGGAGTGTATCCACACCTGGATAACTGTGGCACTAAAAGATGCATGTCAGCTCCAGTCAAAGTCATGCAGCATCTGTAGTTAAAGATGAGCCATAACAAGGTTATAAATCTATGGAAAAGAAATACCATCAATTTAATGTGAGGTTATAACCTGAGAAAAATAATAGAGCTTAATCTCCAATAGGTGTTGAAATAACATCAGCCTCTGTTAAAGACACTCTTGGGCTGAATGGACACTGATATCAGCCCTCAGGAGTTTTTTCACATCAYTATCTAACTCCTGTAAGATATTTAACATTTTAATAAGAAATCAACATGGCACAGATCAGATGGAGCAATTGTTGGTCAGTAGATTGTTCCTATCCAGCAATTAGAATACAGGATTATTTTTAGCATGATCTGCTTGAAGTAGAGTCTTAAAGACTGTCTCTTGTGCTTACTGTGCAGTGACCTGGAAGAAATTCTTACTGATAAGGCTGTCAGAGGACCTATGAAGAGGAAAGGATGAATAATGTGGACTCTCCCCAGGGAAGATGTGACTCTGAAAAAGATTTGTCCCTACCTCACCCAGGCTGAAGAAACAGTTATGGGGTCTAACCCTTGCCTGGCTTTTCCTTCAAAGAGCAACTTGGTCTCTTTATTTTATCAAGAAAAGGAAAGAAATGGCATAACAGGTCCATGCAAAAATTCAAATGGGGGCAAAAGCTATGATAGTAATGCTGACTTCTGCAGAGAGGAAAATGCAAAAAAAAAACATTGCCTGAAAATGTAGACAAGGACAATGAGGTATTACAATAATTGATCACTTGGAGGGTGTGGCAGGTTCTCTCTTGTCAGACATTTTCATCTACAAATCTGTTTATTGGTGTGTTGYGGTTTTGGGTTTTGTTTCCTTTTCCCTAAAGAGTGTATCCTAAAAAAATAATGCACTGCACCCAGTTCTGGGACCCCCAACACAAGAAATACATGGATCTGTTGGAGTGAGTCCAGAGAAGACACACAACGTGGATCCAGTGACTGGTGCTCCTCTGCTATGGAAAMAGGTTGGRAAAGTTTGGGATGTTCAGTCTGGAGAAGAGAAGGCTCCAAGGAGACCTTAGAGACCCTTCCAGTGCCTAAAGGTCTACAAGAGAGCTGAAGAGGGACTTTAAACAAGGGCATTCCCTGAAAAGACAAAGGGAAATTACTTTAAACTGAAAAAAGGTAAATTTAAATTAGATAATAGGAAGTAATTCTTCCCTCTTAGGGTGGTGAGGCTCTGGCACAGATTTCCCAGAGAAGCTGTGGCTGCCCCATCCCTGGAAGTGTTCAAGGCCAGGTTGGACAAGGCTTGGAGCAACCTGGGACAGTGGAAGGTGTCCCTGCCCATGGCAGGGRTTGGAACAAGCTGATCTGGAAAGTCTCTTCCAGCTCAAACTACTAAATATTTCTAGGACTCTATGACTCTATAATTCTATTATTCTGTTATTTTATGACTTTTTGACTCTCTGATTCAATGATTCTGTTATCCTGTGGTTCAGAGTTCTGTCCATGAAAGTCATGCATTTTAGAGGTGACCAGAAAAGAAAGTAATAGACATTCTCTGTGGCTTCTAAATAAAATTGGGTTTTTTCCAACTCTTTTCTCAGCAGYCTGACCTCAAAGCACCCTGTGAGGGAGGCTGGTTCCATCAGAAATGGGGACATGCAGAAGAAAGGGGTTTGTTCGCAGCACTCAAGAATCCAGCAGCAGCACTGGCCAAGTGCCCTCATCTTGTGCATCCTGTTGGAGCCTTAATCCATTCAGTCTCCAGACTCCAAAGTGCTCACAGGAAACCCCAGTAATGACATCTCATGCATACCCTGGTCTTGTACATTATTAACAAAGGAAAATTCTCTGCTCCAGATGCCGGGAATTGAACTGTGAGGGTGAGGGAGGGGAGGAATTACACCAGAAATATCAACTCTGCTTTGATAGATCCTTGTACCATGAGGGAAAGCATTTCATATACATTTCTGGTTTGCAATAGCTTTGTGTTTATTTTCTTTAAAGCTAAAAGAACCATCAAACAGGTTCAGAAGTTCAGTTTGGATGCTTAGAAAACTGAATCTCATTCCAGAGGAAAAATGAGAGGTTGGTCATGTAGCCTCAGAGGAGATTAATTTGCACAGAACTAGTAAAACTTCATGACAGTAAAAGTTAAAATTTTGCAGAACAGAATAAAACATAGAAATAAAAAACTTAAATCCTTAAGAAGTGGTCAAATTAGGAGATGCAGATTATTTTCTTTTTCTCTTCTGGGACTGGAAATAGCCATTATGGTTATGCAGTGCTCAGACCAAAAATAAGATGTGACATTTCGAAGTGCATACAATCTGGTAAAATATAAAATATTTAATAAATATGTAAATTGGTCAAGCTGCTTCCCCAAGGAGGAAAGCTTCAGTCATGTTTTACAGCCCTCATTCACTTACGCAAATACTTTAAGAGGATCAAGGATGGATTTTAAATGAAGTTAAAGTTTAACGAGAAATATATAATCCTTTGAGGAAGAGATATTGTCATCTTCATTTATAATTTCCTGCAAGTTTTAAAAGTAAGAAGTTGAGGCAGTAGCCTTCTGAAGTTTTTGTGTGCAAGCTAAGAGAAGTGCAGCAGCTCACCTAAGCCCTGCAGTCAGGGATGTAACAAAGGTAGACATTGACGATAATTTATATCCTTGGGGAGTTCTAGATTTTCCTGAGGATGTATGAAAGTTCATTGTTCAACTCATAGGATCCGGAAACTTCTTTTAAAATCTCAGTTCTTTAGGAGTTAGGAGCCCTATTTAAATTTCCAGACAAACTAATTCAAATCTAAACCACAGCCCTATATGCATGCATATCTATCTATCTGTCTATCTATCTATCTATCTATCTATCTATCATAAAAATTCTGTGATACACAGAACATAAAAGAGGCTAGAGAAAGTTTTCCACACGCTTAAGCCAGCCTTGATATCAGCCCTGCTTTTATGATACGTTCAGTCTCTGGAAACTGCTGATGAATTGGAATCATAAAATGGTTTGAATTGGAAAGAACTTTAAAGATCATYYCATTYCAAACCCCAGCCATGGGCAGGGACAGCTTCCACTGCCCCAGGATGCTCACAGCCCCATCCAATCTGGCCTTGGACATTTTCAAGGATGGGAAAGTCACAACTTCTCTGGGCAACCTGTGCCAGGGCCTCAGCACCCTCACAGGGAAGGGTTTCTTCCTAAAATCTGATCTAATCTACCCTCCTTCAGCTTAAATTCATGGGTCAAAGATAATTGTGCATGTCCTGTCCAGTAGTATCTTCTCATGWTGCAGGTTTCTAAAATGCCTGTTATAATCCTGAAAAAAAGCTGCAAATACTAAGGAGGTTATTGAAGGTAAAGCAAGTATCTTGGTAAAGAAAATAAAAAACAAAATAACCCAGAAAGCACCTTTGCACTGGGAGAACCTCAGCAAAAGGACATGCTGCATTTATATTCTCCTAGTTCTGAGCACAAGCAAGAATGAAAACAAATAAATACAGATTGAGAGTTGTTGGATCTGGAGASTGTTTACAGCTAATGAATGGATTGTTTGTGGCTGGTATAAGAAGGCAGAAGTTTCCTTTGACGCACACTTTGCTTGCACACTTCTGCATTGCTCTGTTCATTTTCACCTTGTTTCTGAGTAATTTTACACTAGAAATTATTGTTCTTCCTGCTTCATGTGCTCACACTTTGCATGCTGGAGGGTTTGAAACAAGTTGATAAAGGATTTAAGAACCTSTGGGGTTCAAAATTTTATATCATGTTTCAGTGATGTCTGCTCAGGGGCCAGCATTCTGCCACCCTTGATAAAGGTTCAGAGGTGTTGTGGTGCTGAGGAAAGTGGAATAGAGTGAGAATAGCTTCTTTTATTTAAGATCCAAACAAGATCTCTATTAACATCACCTCATTCACAMAGCACAGCAGTTAGATTTTCTTACCTCCTCTGACTTCAATCTACTGTCCTTGAGAAGACAAAAGAAGAAAGACTTGAAGGGAAGGACTGGGAGAGAAGACGACAAATCCATTAGCAACTTTCTTTTCCTCCTCAAAAGCAATAGTTTCACAGAATCCCTCTCATTGTCTCCATCAAGTTGCTGTAATATTGTCTAAGGTTTTCAGAAGTGTGGCCTCTGTCCATATCTAAGCCCCACCCATACATCCACACATACTTTTTAAAAATAAAAAGTTCTGTGGTAGACAGAACATCAGAGAGTTTAGAGGAAGTTTCACATTCTCTTAAACCAGCACTGACATCAGCCCTGCTTTTATGATAATAAACCAAATACCAGTTTCTTGGCGCATCCAGCCCAGCCAGAATCACTGCCCCACCACCATGTCGACCTGTATCTCCTCTTTCCCTCTGAAATCAACAGTCAGACACAATTTCTACAGCACAGCAGTGAAGACGAAGCTTGGTGCTTCTCCAGGAGCAGGCTGGGCTATTGCTGCCAGTTCACTCTCCCTTACTCAGCTGCACAAGATCATCATAGAACCTTTCAGAAAGTTTCAGCTCCCTTCACTTTAGCAGAAGCAAAACAGTTCATACAAAATACTTGGGCAGCTGAAACTCCCACAAATGTCAGTGGGGACGGATAGTCACTTCTGGAGCAGAGAGACAGCAGTAAACACATTTGTTCCCCCATGGAAATCTTCTCAACCTTCAGTGAGCTGCTGCTGAGGACTAAATTAAAGTTTGAGTCAGGCCATGTATCTTTCACCTGACCAAAGTTCAGTGTAATGAACCTAAATTCAAGAGATTTGCATGAAACTTGTTCCTTAAAATTGATGTTTTGCTTCTACCACCTCCCTCAGYCAGTGTGGAAGTGTGAGCAATAATTAAGACAACGTGTTTTGGTTTGGTGTTTTATTAGTGCTATTTTGCTTTAATTCATATCTTTTCACACTTTTTCCACTTGAGGAGTGCCAAAACCATCCTCTCTGCAGTCACTTTCCCTCTCCCTGTGTCTCATCTGTGCCTGTGCAGAGCAATAACCAAGACATTTCCTTTGATGTCATTGTAGCCCAATAGCAAGGGGAAACTAGAGAGTTGTACAAGTAATTCTCCTGAAAATTAGTTCCACAGGCTGGCAGTCAAGCAGTTAAACCAGGCATGGAAATGGTTTGCAATCTGTTCCACCAGTCTCTTAAGCTTCCATTGTCAAAGCAGGGACATTTTTCAGTAAAACAGAATCCCTCRGGAATCAGTGTAATTAAAGACAACAACAACAACAAAAATTTATTGTTTTTAAATATATCTCTAAGCTACAGGGTAAAGGGAAGGAGAAATCTATTGCAAATTACAATATTTCTCCTTACTGCTCATGTTTATCAGCCTGTATCCAGTCATGAGCTGAAGAAGCTGGGTTTGATCTCCTCTGCTTGAGACAGCCTTTGCTGTTTGACAGGAATCCATCCTTGGTGTTTATTCAGCAAAATGTTCCTCACCACTGGGGGCTGCTGGGAAGRGCAGAGAGGGTGCAGCTTTCCTGGGCTGCTGGAGCACAAAATATCATTAAAACAGCTTTAAATGAGTCTTTAAAGCCACGACCTTCCTCAAGGACACCTGGCTGCAGGAGGGAGCAGGGATGCTGATTTCCTGGTTTGTTGTGTGTAGGGTGGCCCTTAATGGGATTTTATGTCAGATCCAGGAGTCTAGGGGAGGTTTAATGAGAATGAAAGGCTCACCTTCCCTCTTGCTTCCCCCTGAAATCCACTGCCTCTGCTGTAGGTTAGCCTGAGCGCCGAGAACAGTCAGGATGATACTTTTGTGACAGCTAAACCCTGTCTTTGGAAGGGAATTGGCTGTTCCCTAAGCAAGGAAATAACTAGTGAAAATAGAGAAAAATGCAAGAAAAAAATTTAAACTTCAGTTTTATTTCAGTCACCTTCCATCAGATGAAAGCTTCTGCTGTGTACACGGCTGAATGTCCTTCTTGCCATCTTTAATCACCAACCTCAGAAAGGAGAAATTGATAAAAAYGTTGGACTTGATGATCTTGGAGGTCTTTTCCAGCCTCAGTGATTCGATGATTGCTTTCTGTGAATCTATTCTATGAAAAATAAATCTACCAAGATCCACAGGAGGCCTCTCCTCAGGCAGTCTAAGAGCTGCAAGCCACTAGAGACAGGGAGGCCGTATGGAAAACCAGCACTTTCTAAGGAGTAATTTCTCCTTAAATTCCTGCCCAACCTGCTGCCACTGGTCAGCTTCAGGAGCAGGATGCTGAAGGCCAAGATCCAATAGTGCCACTCAGTATTTTTTATGTTATTTCCCAACACCAACAGATTGGGTGTAATGTTGATTTTTCTCTATTAGTTCTGCAGGCTGTTTTTGGGCAGGCAGTAATGCCACAGCACAGCTTGAAKAGAAGATGAGGAATATTTCTATGCTGTTGTAACAAGAGATAAGAAATTAGATAGAGATAATGAAATCAAGCAAAACAAGTTTAGTGAAGACTTGAAGCCTACAGCACCTGATTCCAACAGGAACAGATCAGCGCTGCTGGATTGGAAAAGCCAAGGTTTTTGGGGTGGATCTTCATGCTGAAGGAGCTGAATTGTGGCTGTGGTTCAAAAGCTGAAGCAAAGAGCAGAAAGGAGATGTGAACAACATCTTAAAAAATCCCACCCATGTCTCTACAGAGAATCTTAAAATCACAGAATGTRTTGGGTTGGCAGGGACCTTAAAAACCATCTTGTCCCGAGCCCTGCCGTGGGCAGGGACACCTTCCACTGTCCCAGGTTGCTCCAAGCCCCATCCAACCTGGCCTTGGAAACTTCCAGGGATGGGGCAACCACAGCTTCTCCTCACCACCCTCACAGGGCAGAATTTCTTGTCTCTTCAGACAGCAGGCAGCAGATTAATTCCCATTTCTTCATGGAGCCRTGTTGCAAACTGAGTTAACTAAACATCTGCAAGGGAGGAAAAATAAGCAAAATACCCACCCACATATTCCCTAAAATTGCAGCAATCTCTGATTTTCAGAGCCAGCTTATTTCATTGACTTGTTTTATAGCTGCATTGACATAAGTAATAAGTTTGAAAAATACAGTCCTGGACAGGAAGAAATTATTGGGAATGGGAAAGCTGGAAATSACTTAAATCCAGTTTGCCACAGAGAACTTTCAGGCATGGAAGGGAACCTAACGAAATATTCATGAGTTGAGAATTTAGTCTTCAATATTTACATTATATTATAGTAAAGTGCTATTCTGTCTTTCCTGATGGCAAAATAAACTTTCAAGGCAGGCACTTTCATGGAATCACAGAATCATAGAATTTCCTGAGTTGGAAGGAACCCACAAAAAACCATCAAAATCCAACTCCTATCCCCTTGTCAAGGAAACTGAAGGGACAATAGCCACCACTCCTCACCAATCTCTTAACAAAGGCATGTTCTGGTTATGTGTGTACAGCCTTGCTCCCATGTAATTTAAAGGTTTGGGAGKTGTGATATTGTCCTGCAACCTCCCAGCTTGCTTCATCCTACCCAATTTAGAGATGGTTGTGGAAAAATTAGCACTGAGTAGATCCTTATGGATAATCCACCCCTCCCAGGTGCTCATTTGGATATTGGCTCCAGTTTYACCAACAGCTGTGGGTCTGTTCCCTGAAGCCCCAGATCAGGAAGGCAGTGAGACATGGGAACAGAGAAGCTGTGGATGCTCCATCCCWGTGGATGCACCTCCACCTTGGAGGTGTTCAGGTCCAGGTTGGATGAATCCCTGAGCAACCTGGTCAAGTTGGTGACATCCCTGCCTATAGAGGGGGATTGAAACAAGATGATTTTTCAGGTCCCTTCCAATCCAAAACATTGTATTATTCTGTTATTCTATGATTCTGTCATATATATACACCATAAGATATAAATAACATACTAAATTATTTATACTATTGCATTATATAACATATTATTAATGTGTCTCTGTGTGCATATGTAGATATACGTATCATGTATAGCACATCAATAAATAAAACTCCAGCAAAATARGGAATTCTCTGTGAGAATAAACCAATACTTTCTCATCATAGTGGCTTTTGATCTATCATATTTCATAATCCCTTCTTTTCACCTGTTTTAACATTTCTTTCATGAAGAAATTGAAGAGCACTCCAAGTCTGACAGCTGAGTGGGGCACTAGTTACAACCCACATATCAGGAGTTTACATTTGGTTGCCCTAAGGTTTAATTCTGAAAAAAACTGAGAATTCACAACTATCACTTGCAATTCTCACAGTATTTCTCAGCTTTCCTGGTTTCTGTCACTGACCTGGGTCTCTGGCTCAGCACAAAGCCAGGAGGAGGCACATTGCCAGCCTGGCTTATGTCAAAGGACTTTATTAAAAGGTTTTTGTCATCCCTTTCTAGACCACAGATCTAGAAATAGATAGCAAGAGCCTTTTAATAAGGCAATGCCCAAGGCCACTTATCCATCAGGTGTAAATCACCAGCTGGGAATTTGTCCCTGAATGTACAAATTAATATATAATGCCAATATTTAAAAGTTTTTTTATGGCTGTCTCAACTAATTGCTAAATGAAATTCAGGTGAAAAATTGAAAGCAAAAAGGCAACACCACTACTAAGCTTTTTTTTTTTTTTCCCCTGAGTGGTTATGCAGGTGTTCCACCCTCCAGAGGATGAAAATGTTTGACAGCAAAGGATATYTGTGTTGGCAGGATCACTTGATCCATGTTTCAGGAACCAAATTGAAAATGTATTTTCACACAGTGCAACTGTAGATCATTAGAAGGAGCCAACTTCTGCAGTTGCACAAGTACTTCTGAGAGAGAACAGATGTATAAATTAAAATATACCCCAAACCTGACAGAAATATATTTGGGGATGGGAAAATTCAGTAAAGACAGCAGATTTTTTGTTGCCATCTTTGCTTGCAGTCCAGGACTGGTTGGGCTTTGCTTTTCATTCTGCAATGAAAGCTCTRAAATATCTTCACATTCTTTTCAGTAAAGGAGAGTCTCACCTTTCTGTGAGTTGTCTCATTGCAGAGRATTCACATCACCCAAAATGAACAATCCTCAGAGAAAAGAGACATTTGAGGCACCCACAAGTTTCCCCAGGAACCCAACAAAACAAATGCACATTTCTGTTTGTTGGGAGTGAATCCAGCATGTTACAGCCCTGCAAACACCAACTGGAGCAGGGGATTTGAGGGAAGTGATGGCATCCAGAGGGACCTTGACCARCCTGTCAGAACATCACCAAGTTCAGAACTGAGGTTGCTCCATGCAGAGACAAACGCTTGAAGAGCAGACCAGCCACAGACACCTGGCCAGGCAAAAATTGGTGTTAGAGCTGAAGGACCTAAACCAAGGCTGCCCAAAACCTGTGACCCATGGCCAGCACTGCCAATCCCATTCCTCTGTCCCACATGATCCACGGCCAGCACCACAGGGACCACTGGCAGCCAGCAAGATGTTCCATCATTTTTGATGACATCAGAGTCACACCTGGCAGCAGGGATTTTGTGGCATAAAAGGAACATTCTCATTAAGGGAAATTGGACTCACTCATTTCCTAGCGCTGTGTGCAGAGACACCTTATTTCACTTTTTAACCCTACTATCCATGACAGTAATTATCAAGGTCTCCATTATTTGTGCCAGGAGCAAATCTCTGAAGAGAAAGATATTAGAATATGGCAAATAGAGGATTCTTATCATATCAAGAAAATAAAAAATGAACTCAAGCATAACTAACTTTGTAGCTTTCCAGCCATTCTTGACGTAAGAAAATGAACCTCCTGGAATTGCTTCCATTTGGTTTGGAAGCTAAATTTTTTTTTTTTATATGAAAAAATATTGCTCAGTGTTTTTTCTTGTAAAGAAACCAGCAGCCAGTACATCTTTAACAAGCTCTTCAACATCTCTTACAGTAACATTTACTTGATTATATTTMTTAATATATTTATTTATTGACCTATCACATGCCTAATATTCAGAATCCAATCCATCTTGCCACAATTTTTAAGGTGCTTATCATAAGCCTTTAATACTATCAAGTGTTTTAAAAATGTCTGATCAGGACAAAAATCCCAAATACTCTGATTAAACATGTACTTTTGAGTTACAGATGACCTTTGTCTGCTTTCAAAAACTAGCTTGATTTTTTCACAGTATTTCCAGATGCAGAAAAAATCTATTAGATAGATGAGAAGATTGCTTGTTAATTATCATTGTTAGCATTAATGATAGTAATTAGGTTCTAGAAAAGAAACATCAGTCCATCTGAATCATAACTTTTGAGAGASAACTGCCTTGATGAAAACTGCTATTTATTTTTAATCCTCTGTGACAGCATTTCACTGTGTCTTAATAAAATTTGTAACTTTGAAATCCAAGTGCCAAGAGAGTTTTACAAGTACTTTTCCAGCTGAGTTTTTTCTTCATAGTCATTTACTTCTCTGGCATTTCCTAAACTTGTCAGTTCTCACAGTGATCCCATAAATGATAGAGATCCCCAAAAGTGGAGGTGAGCTGATAAATCTGCACTGTGTCACTTTGAGCGTTTTCAACTCATAGTCCTGAGTCAAGTCATGGTAAAGTCCTTTCTCAACAAACCAATGAGGCCCAGATTTAAAGGAAATTTAAAAAATAATTCACCAAAATAAGCAATGTCATAGTTGCAGGTGTCAGGAAACTGCTGGAGTATAGAGGGAAGTATAACTTTCTGTTTCTCTAGGTATTTATTATTAGATATGACTAGAAAATAAATAGTGAACTCCACAGTTTGGTGTCATTGCTGAACTTGCTGACTGGACACTTCCTCATCCTTCAGGTAATTAATGAAGCTGTTAAACAGGACTGGACCCACAATCCAATGAGATTTTACCCCACTAACCCCCACTCTCCATTTCCGCTCAGCCAGTTTCCAATCCACCCCTTTGCCCATGTATCAACACCTTTATTGGGAGGATCTGGTGGCAGACAGAGTCAATGGCCTTCCTGAGGCCCAGGTAGGCAATGTCCTCTTCTCCCCGCTCCTCTGTTCACTGCTCTCCCCTCAGGTCCTCGGGCAGCCRCTTCATCACAGAGCTTTATCAAGCACAACTTCTCCCTGGTGAAGCCATGCTCTCCCCCTGATCATTTCCCTTCCTTAATCTGCCTGAAAGGCTTTTCAGGATCAACTTCTCCACCACATTCCCAGGAACTGGGGGGAGGCTGGCCAGCCTGTTGTTCTCTGGGTCCTCCTTTTTACTATTTTTGAAGGTGAGCATAATATTTTCTTTCCTGTCCTTTCAGCACAGCTCCCAACCACCACAATCAATCAAAGATTTCCCCTTCTTTTGTCCTTTGGCACAAAATCCTGCATCTGTTGTCTGCATCTTTTGGAAGGTCCAGTGGACCAAATCCATAAATTCTCCATCTCATTTATTTTTTTTGGCTGTTGTTTTTCCTTTGATGTAGACATGATCATTATTTGGACAACTCTCTGCCTTGCTGTACCTGCTTTACACATATTGTAACCACAGTTTGGCTTAGAAAATGTGAACATCAAATAACCTGCRCCTTATCAAACACAAACCAGGAATCACCATGAAAATGGCTAAAGGAGCTCATAGGAAGTGGAAACTTTGGCAGAGAAGAAGATGGTTAGGAGGAATCATGACTTTGAGACAAACTTCCATGGTTTCCGAGCATGTCCAGCAGCCATGTTGTTGTTTGCATCAGGGGTCTAGTTTTCTTCTTCTTTTTACAAATATCATCTTTTAATCAGTATTGTGAAAGTGGTGAAAAGTTTACTAAGTGGTGATTACTCAGAAACTCATGTGGGTTAGAAAGTTTTCTTTTCTAACACAGAACAAAGGGCTCTGCCAGCAAATTACTTGCACACAAGAGACAGCGGTTGGCAGGAAAGGGAAAAAAAAAACCCATGTCACAAGAAAGGGATTCACAGTGCATAGCCTGGAGCCCTGAGCTGCTATTGTAATTTAAAGGGCTAATTAATTTAAACTGTTGTCCTCCCTTTCTGTTTGCAAAAATGTCAAAGTCCAAAGCAGCCTGAAGGAGAATCTGTCCATCATTTTGCAATTCTGCTTTCTGTTCTTTAGCYGAGTAGCACTGCATTTCAAACCTCTGTTCTCTGCCTCGCTTTCCTTTCTCCATTGGAACTCCAGTGTGAATGTGCATTTATTTCCATTTTTGGAACCTAATCTCTCTGCCTGGCTGTGATTTATCACCACAGCTGGTCCAATGATAATTGTCCTGTTTCTTTTAAGCATACTTTTATCTCCAGTTGCATTCACTTAATGAAAGCAGAGACTTTGGGTTTAAAACATATGTTGGGGATGAATGCATAATGAATATTTATAGATATTTAAAATATTTAGAATGTCCTGAAATATGTTTTGGTTTTTTATTTTTTTCTCTTCAGCATAATTTTATTTTTAGTGTTTTCAACACTAAAGCATTTTGGGGTTGGCATTTGTCTAACTCTGTTGTCCTTTTTCCATGGATCTGTTTGACTGGACCTTTAAATAGTTAAAGTCTAAGGCTCCTAAACAAAGCAGAAATGTTTCTCAGCTCACAGGAGCTCCAGGAGGCAGTAAGGCCAGATGGATTTTAAATTTCCTTTTTCCTTTTTAATTTTTTATTCTTAAGAAAATTTATTCTTAAGAAAAATCTCCACATACGTGCATAAATGGCCATGGAAAATGGCAGTTCTTTAAACTGTGGCAGACTCACGGTAAATACAGAGATGGTGCTGAGAAAACRGAACTCCAGATACATAAATTCAACTACTTTATTAAGAGAAAATTGTTATGACTTTAAATAACTTCTTTAGATAGAACTTAAAACTTGAGGGGTTGGGTGTTTTGGTGTTTGGTTTTTTCTTTTCCTGATTTGTGGGCAGGATTTTTCTGACTACTACTTAACACTCTGAAAATGAGATACTACAACTAATGTAACCTTGAAAATTAATTAATTTTTACATTATTACCACAGAAAGGACACAGCAGAATTTGATCTGTAGATCTCTGTGTCTCTTTACCAAAGGTGTGAGGACAAGTAGCTGCAACAGACACCCTCTTTTCAATTACCAAAATTAATTAAATGAGTCCTGGGGAGAGATCTTACCCAGAATTAGCATTCTCAGGGATTTTAAATATTCTGCTGACTTCTAATGAATAATTTYATTTCTAAATATTATCCTGACATGATGTTAACTATTTTTTTTATAAGCCACAATACGACAAATGTAATAAACAGTTATAGCTATCCTGACTACTTTGTGATAAATAGGCCCTGATTCAATATTAGTAAAAGTGCTTTTTAGATTGAAAAATGCAGCACACTCTAACTAAACTCCARTGAAATGCATTGTGGGTGCGGGACTTCAAAAACAAGGAAAATGTTTATATATTGATATTTATTGACATTAATTTTAACAACTGCATTAGGTGTGTATAGTTCATATCTTCTACATTATATAGCGTATTTCACATACTATTRTTACTTATAAATATCTAATGCAGTTATGAATATAAACATGGACGTGTATATGTTTGGTGCAGGCAGAGATACCTTTCCACCTGCAGCTGGGCTGAAAAGCTGGATACACCTCCTACCTCTGATACATTCTTTGGTTTAGAAAATATTTTCTTTTTTTCCAAGCTACTGCATCATAAATTAAAAAGAAAAAGACAAAATCAAAGTGCAACAGAAAGATATTTGTAGTCGGGTGGCACTGGAAAGCCCCATGTGATTTTTTTCCACTTATGACTTTATTTATCCTCTTCCACCACTCCTTTGGATGTGGAGATGGTTGTGGAGGAGGAAGGAATGGAATCACAGAATCATAATTGTTAAGGTTGGGAAAAATCCTTTAAGATCATCAAGTCCAAGTGCCAACCCAGCACCATGCTCRCCACTAAACCATCCACATGGACACATCCACATGCTTTTTGAACATTTCCTGGCATGGTGATTCCACCACACTCTTGGGCAGCCTGTTCCAATGCTTGATCACTCTTCAGTGAGGAATTTTTTCCTGACAGCCAATCTAAATCCCTCTTGGTGCAACTCAGGGTTTGGCCCTTTTGTTWATCTCTTGTTACCTAGAAGAGGAGCCTGACTCTATCAGTGAATTTTCACCCAATTGGTGGGAGGAATGATGAGGAGGTCCCTATGATATCAGAAGGCTAATTAATTACKTTATTACACTATATTATTTAATATTATATTGCATTACATTTAAACTGAAACTGCACAAGCACTCAGCTGAACAAAATCTCGTGAGTGTCTCCTGACCAAAGCCTGGACACGCRCTTGGCCCTGATAGGCCAAGGGAACAAAACACCATCACTTGGGGTAAACAATTCCCATATTGCATTCTACTTGGGCACAACACAGGAACAGCAAATGAGAAAAGAATTGTTTTGATCATTCTTTTCTCTGCTTCTTTCACTGCTTCTCTCAGGTTCAGAGAATGTGAATCCCACAGACTCTCACCTGGTTTCACCCTCCTGTCRCCTGTAGAGAGTGATGAGGTCCCCCTTGAGCCTCCTTTCCTCAAGGCTGAGCCCCCCCAGCTCCCTCAGCTGCTTCTCATCAATCCCATGTTCCAGTCTCTTCCCCAGTCTGTGCTCCAGACCCTTCCCCAGCTCCATTGTCTTTCTCTGGACACGCTCCAGCCCCTGAAAGTCCTTCTGGTGGTGAGGTGGCCATTGGAGCTGTTGCTGAGTGACTGCTGCCACCTTGTCTCTGCCCACAGCTGCTCATCCCTCCAGCTGAAAAAGAGGCAAAAAAGAGCCACCAGGCAGAAGCAGTGACATCCCTGCTCTGTGCAGCACAGAGCAGTGAAATGCACAGAGGAGAGGATTTAGCCTGTAAGCTGTTTGTCTCTGTTGTCATTGCCATTAATCAATCCGTGCTTAATGCCATTTCTTTCAATTCACTAACTCTCTGCTGCCAAATCAGTATAATCCTGTTCTCCTCACTGTCTGTGTGTCTCCTGACTTCACCTCCTTCCTGCTGTCTCTTCCTCCCCTGCCACCCACCTGTCTCCAAAAAGCCATGGAGGCAATTTAATGGAAAGACAAATATTTTATATAAGAATATAAAGCATTGGTCTGGACACCAGAGGCTCCTTCAGGCATGAAGTATGTGGCAAAAGGACTGGAGATAAAAAGAGAAAAATATATAGTGGAAAACAAAGTTTGTATTCTCTGGATGGAGCGGGGTCAGCACACCCAACCTCCCACAAACACAATCTAAGGGGGAGTCAACAAAATATGGAGCAGAGTGGAGACGCCACAGCCAGACTGTTCCTTTGCAGGGGAGGGAGCTGGTAAATCACACACAGTAGCTGAAAACCAAGGCATATAAAGGAGGATGTTCTGCTGTTGAATCAGCAACCCATGAATCATGACAAAATCCCTCTGGGCTGRCACACATCTCCATCCCAAAATTATCTCAGGCACTATGCTGAGATACCCATCCCCARGGTGTAGATTCCAAGGAGGCCTCCCCTCAGTCTCCTCCAGGGTGAACAGACCAAGTGTCCTCAGCCATTTCTCYTATTCCTTGTCTCCTCAAGGCCCTTCATTATCCTCCTTTGGTTGCTCTCTAATAGCTTTCTATCTTATATTGGGGTGCTCAAAACCTCATACAATTTTCAAGGTGAGGCCACCCCAGTGCACAGCAGAGCAGAGCAGAGCAATGCCCTCCCTTGCCCAGCTGGTGATGTTGTRCCTGGTGGCCCCAGGACAGGGTTGGTCCTCCTGGATGCCAGGACACTGCTGACTCACAACTTTCCATCATCCAGGACTCCCCAAGCCCTTCTTTGAGCACCAGCCCCAGTACAAAAGAGAAGACTGACCATGATAAACAGGTCAAGTATGATTTTCTAGGGGAAGGTGTCCCTGCCCATGGAAGTGGGGTGGAAATGGATGATCTTTAAAGTCCCTTCCAACCCAAACCATTGTGTGATTCCACAATTCTGTGATTTCATTATATGTGCAGTCCTTGAAGTTCTGTTGCTGCTGTTGTAAGCAAGATCCAAACTGCTCAATCTATGCCCGAAGATGTTCAAAATGTTTCTGAGTGAGCAAGAACTGAAGAAACTGCATAATTTTTATACAGAAGAGCTAAGCATGTCTGAYCCTCGGACATATCTATCTCACATCTTGTTGTTCTTTTTCTCTAAAGATGTCCAGAACATTAAAGTTTTTCTGCTGGATTTCACTTTTGACAATTAATTCAAAAGAAATTTGTGATAATTTCCTACCAGCTTATATAATAGTATCTTTGTTTTCAAACCTAATCTACCAGTTCTGTTCCTTTTCTTTCCTTAGAGAAGAGTCCAAAATTCAACATGTCACAATTAGGTTTACAGCTGATTTTGAGAGATGTAAAAATATTTTGGGAAAGTCAGTCAGGAATTGTAGAGTTTTCTTCTTTCAAGTAAAGATGGCTGTTGCATTAAATTATATAAATACCTTCTTTGAAAAAAGTTCATGGAATTAAATTTCCCTGGTATAATTACAGGAAGTCATGGGGACACAAAACACTAACAATGCTGAAGAAATTAAAAAAAACACATGAAGAAAAACAACTTTTCTATATATACACATTTACTAGAAAATATTACAATGATGAGATACAGGGAATAAAGAAATTTCAGACTAATCAGAGTTCTTCTGTTCACTTACCTTCTAAGGCACAAACAAAGGGAAGAATTTAAATTACAATAGAAATAGATTTTAAAAAACACAGAAGTTCATAAAAATTTTAACTTCCTTGAAAGTACAATGTCTTCCTTATATAAAACTATACAGCTTATATAAAGCTTACATAAAAACTATACTGAGCAGATAATAAAATATAGTAACCTCCTAAGCAAAAGATTTTTCCYGGAAAAGAGGAAAACTGATCTTTAAAAATAACTAATAGCAGTCCCTGGAAGAAAATTCCTTTAGAAGTGTATAATAGGTGAGATGTCAGGTGATTTTCAGACAGGTGAGGTATTTTSGTCTGAAATTATTGCATCAGCAAAATTTGCAAGAATATAAAGAAAAAAAGCAACAGAGCTTCACATATCTTCCAATTTTCCTATTGGGTATCCTTAATAATATGAATTTTTCCAAAATCTGTTTTTATGACATTCATAATGATTGCATTGGGGACACACTGGTTTTTTTGTCCCCCTGATATTAACTCTTCCAAAATCTCACAATTAGGAGATTATTTCACACCACTTGGTCCTTGATGTCCCATGCCCACACTGTCCCTGTACAGTTCACTGCTCAGGAGAAGGAAAAGGAGAGAGGTCTTGTCTCCAAAACAATGTMATCCCATCAAGACAGAAATGGGAAGAAAACCCAGCAGGAAGAAGAGGAACAGAAACAATCATTGTCTGGTTTAATTTTGTTTGCTTTCTTTCCATTTCTCTCCCATGTCTATTTGTACAATGGGCTCTTGCTGTATTTTGGGTCTGATTTCTGACTCCCTGACGTGCATCAGTCACAGGTTTGCAACACCCAGGGCTGAACAGGGACTTTCCACAAGGAGAAGGTAGGACAAGGAGGAATGGTTTTAAATTGGAGAAGGATTTAGATTGGATATTAGGAAGAAATTCYTTGCAAGGGTGGTGAGACACYGGTACAGGCTGTCCAGAAAGGTTGTGGACTCCCCATCCCTGGAAGTGTTCAAGGTCAGGTTGAATGGGGCTTGGAGCAACCTGGGATAGTGGAAGGTGTYCCTGCCCATGACAGGGGGTTGAAACAAGATGATCTTTAAGGTGCCTTCCAACCCAAACCATTCTGTGATTCTGTAATTCTGTAAATCTKGAGGTTGCTCAGTGGAAAAGAAGAAAATTCCTATGGAACTTGGATGTACAGAGCRGGGGGTTGAGGGCAAACACCTCAACCCCCAGTGGGGATGTGGTGACACTGATTAGTGCTGTGCTTCCTGCACCTGTAAATTGGAAATGGGAACTGGGTGTGAGGAGTTAATAATATCTGTTAAGTCAATCATGTTCATAAATGGCCTGCCAAATGTTGTTATGTCTAATTAGTGTCTTTCCTTTTCCCTTCATATATTTTTTTTGCTTTTCTTATTTGTATGTGTTTACTGAATGTTGACAACATCCAACTCTCCTGATTTTAGGAACGYGTCACTTCGAGTCAGCATCTGCTCAGTGTTTCATTTTTAGCTCAAGAACATATTGGCCTTCAGACACAAACAAGTGAAACCCCAACATCTGAATCTATTTCTGGGAAAGCGTGCTCAGGGATGGAGCTCCAAGAACATCTTTCACAGGGTTTATTAAAAATCAATATGGATGTTTTTTTACTCTTTCCCTGAAGTCACACGAAGTTAGAGAGTACTGTTGCTCCAGGCCAGTTGGATATTTGGCATCCCCACCCTGRTTAAACTATATCCACTTACACACACACATGTGTTAACATTCCTTCATGCCTTGCTGGCCTTATGTTAGATCTTTTTTCAGATTTCTGAAGATTTATTTCTCTAAATGTCAGAAATCATTCCTTGACCAGCACCTAAATGAACTACAACCTGGTAATCCGTATCGAGTTCAGCTGAGCACGCTGTACATCAGCAGGAGAGAGTGAAGCTGCTTCTGATGGTCTCATTAGAGTTCACCATGTCAGCTTTGAAAGGCTCCTCTGCTGACCTGAGCACTCACACTGCTGGCACACGTGGCTGCCTAAAATAGACTGAGCCAAAGTTCATGTGCAGCTTTTTAAAATAGATAAAATGAAGACAGAAGAATAAGAGCCATCAGGATAAAGCCAATAAGAATGTTACTGCGATTCTAATTTCTCTTTTTCAGTCACGCTTTAAGGCTTTTTTGGCCTGGTGTTTTTAGGTTAAGATCAGTGTCTTGACATAACAGGTTTAAAGGGGTTGAAAAGCTCCAGTTCCAACTAAAAAGGTTGTGGTCCAGCATCTTATGTAATTTAATTAAGACACGTAATGCTGAGTCTAGGAACTTCCACATGTAAAATGAGGAAGAGGCTGCCCAGGGAAGTGGTGGAATCTCCATCCCTGATTAAAAAAATGTGGTTGTTGTGCTTGTGGACATGGTTTACTGCTGGGYTGGGCAGTGCTGAGTTAATGGTTGGAATTTATGATCTAAGAGGTCTTCTCCAACCAAGAGATGTTCTTTCTGAATGGAAGAGAGAGATCATGCAAAATGCATCCATTAGCAGCACATGTCAGCCGCTGAGAAAGATGGGGAAGAAAATCCCTGCTCAAAATGCACAGCCCAGTAAAACCTGGAGAACAAAGCAGGGTATTTTGCTATCCAGGGCTGATATTAATTAAGTGTTGACACAGACAAATGGTTTTTTCTTTCCTGGATATTTGTATTTATGCAGGTGGATAGAAAGATACTATAGTCAGCTCCCTCAGGATGCTGCATGAAAGCAATCAATCCAATTCTTGCACAATTTATCCATGCTTCTCTCTACATCCTATTAAAACAAGTGAAAAAAAAAGGTCSTCCTGGCTCTTAATTGTCTTGGGTCACTTCATGTATATGTAGATGTGTGTTTTGTTCTTGGGTGAAGTCTGTGAGTGCATGAATCCATCATAGACCTTAAAAATTTCTCACAGCTTTTGCTAACCTTACTGTGCTGCTGATTAATTTCAATTAAATTAATCTAAAATGGCAAAATATTTAACAGATATGGGTGGCACATCATTGTTATTAATGTTGTCAGGGCTAATTGGAGTGTTGTTGCATTCTAATATTGCCTCAAGTTTGTCAGCTTCTTTCAAATCCAGATAAATAAGTACATGGATTAGGTAACAAGTAGGCAGTGCAGGTAGTGAAACAGCATTTCAAAACATGTCTCCAAGCACTTTTTTATCCTACTAACATTAATAATCTAAAAGGAGATCTTTATTTTCCTTTTTATATTTCTTTCTGCTTCTGTTCTTTTTCAGGTCRGCTTTTTCCCTGTTAGATTCTTAGAAAATGAGAAGCTGGAGTCGCCTTAGAGGCAAATGTTTTAAAGGAATGTGTTATTTCTTCTATACTGGTAATTTATAACAGATCCCCTCTCCTACTCTAACCCTCTTCCCAATTGTTAATCATTTGGCACTCTGTAAAAAATGACATTTTTACTTTACACTGCTGTATGGATAGTCAAAGATCCAATTCAAGACAGCATGAACACAAGTTTATTTCCCTTCCTTTGAGCGCAATTCTGTTTAAGACACAYTTAACTTCAAGAACATACTTAAGTCTCTCAAAGCACTTTGTTGCATGTGGGACAGAGAAGAAAAACCTTAAAAACAGACTTAGCAAGACAAAGATTTTTGAAAATGTTTATCTGGATGTATATGCACTTCAGTTTCAGTTTTTAGTAAAAGAAGGGTGAAAGAGAAGGGCAGAATTTTTCTTGACAGAAAGAATGCAGCTGAGGCCTGGGCTATTTGAAGGCTTTTTTTATTTTCAAAAGCCATGGTGCACAGTTGTCAGATGTTTCATTTTCTTTGTTTACTTATTATCATGACACTCGTGTATTTTACTTTTGCAAAGTTTTCTCAAAGAACACAAAAGCATGAGGGGTCTTTTTAGTACACAGTCCATGTTGGAAGGGAAGGACTGGAATAAAATTTCCATCTCTGAGCTGTAACAATCATACTCATTCCAAACATCAAATCTGTCTTTAAATCACCAATGTTGAGTTTCTTAATTTTTAAGCAAAATGCATCTTTTACAATTTCAGTTSAGAGAGAGATAATAAAAAGATAAATCAAGGAATACTAGCTTTTCCAAAARAGAAATAAAATTGGTTCAAGATGTGGATCTCAGCAAGCACCCCAMCTTTTCTGGACTCCAAAAAACCGTCAACCCAAAATCTCTTTTGTTGCAGCCCTTTGCAAATTCATCTCCCATCCAGTTATCCACTTTGGTGGGATAAAAAATATACTGAGATCATATTCATTTATTTTTGAGCCATAGGAATTAACCYCTTCTCCTTCAATGTGTGTATTTCAGTTGAGGTAGGAAATGGAGAGTACATGGACTGCCAAGCCTTGAAGATTTTATCAGAATTGTTCCCAAGTATATCCTGTCTGCCTCAATGACTGATATTTTACAGTATGTCATGGGAATGGAAATAATTTTCTTTTTCTTTCTTTCTTTCTTTCTTTCTTTCTTTCTTTCTTTCTTTCTTTCTTTCTTTCTTTCTTTCTTTCTTTCTTTCTTTCTTTCTTTCTTTCTTTNTCTTTCTTTCTTTCTTTCTTTCTTTCTTTTTCTTAAGGAGCCTGAGAAATCAAGCCACCAGAATGTCCCTTGTCATATGGAAGCACTCCTTGCATCATTAGCTCCATTTTATATTTTCAAAGAAATCATCCTGGTTCCGAGGGTAGCAGGAGAAACACATTACCAGGGAATACTTCACAAATATGGAGAAGRAGTTTAGTTCCTGTTACTTACATCCATTACAGCAATACTTGGGACAGGAAAAAAATTCCCCAGTACCACAGATTAGTCTTTATAGCTCTGCCCAAGTGGAAAGTTAATTACTATTTATTTTCATGCTGCTTCTTTCCRTTAGCTTGCATCCTGCATCCACTCCCTGATCCCAAGTTATGAAAGCCAGGGCCAGTGTCCTGCTGTAAATGGGAAGATTTAAATACATAAAATATCCCCTCAAGGCATTCAAGAAAAGCAGCATCTCTTAATTCCTGCCTTTGTCTGAGTTTTTAATTCAATAGAAGCTTTTTCCGATTTATGGACAAGAGGTCATCAATCTGCTGTTTGGAAATTTCCTGAGTTTTAGTGTCTCTGTCTTCTTTTTCCTACCAAGTACCAAATAAATGTTTCTCTAAACACAGTGTGATGAAGAAACCTTGAAAGTTTTCCAGGATGTGATTAAAAGTCCTACATAAAGCTGGGGTGTAACAAAGCTGTAAATTCTTGATTGATAAAATTATGGGAGTCTACACTGTGACAGTTCATGTAACAAATTTTTCATTTGGTGCTTTTCATGTGGGAATCACAAACTCTAATCCAGCAGAGCCCACAAAGATGGGTTGCTGCCTTGGTCAGACACGATGCAGAAGTTGGGCACAAGTTTGGTTTCAGCAACCAAGCACAARGACACACAGGATAGGACAAAAGGGAAGGGTTTTAAGGTGAAAGAGGGTAGATTTGGACTGGRTGTTACAAAGAAATTCTTTACTGTGAKGGTGGTRAGGCCYTGRTTGCCCAGAGAAGTTGAGGCTGCYSCATGCCTGGAAGTGTCCMAGGCCAGCTTGGGGAGGGGTTGGAGCAACCTGGTCTGGTGGAAGGTGTCCCAGCCCATAGCATGGGTTTGGAATGACATCTTTAAAYCCTTTCCAACCCAACTTATTCTATAGTTTTGTGACCATGCAAAGGTATCTTATTTGTCACACTAACAGAAATCAGAGATGAATCCATGRATCCATCCACCAATGTTACCACCAGTGCCTCTGAAAGCAACCTGCTTTCCTTCCACCTCAACATTGTTCTATCTGCACATCTAAATCCTTCTAGGGAAATGTCATTTGCAGGTAGTTACATTTGAACTTGTGTTACTGCCTCAATTTCCACATAGCAATAATTTATTTAATTTCCTCATTGCTTTTGCAAGTGAGTGTGTTATATTCTTTGACCAGTTCCTCTAACAAAACTCATTTTCCCTTCTTCAGTTCTATGAATTTTGCCCATGGTAGTGGTCCTGAAAGGAAAGCACTCATTACAGACATTAGTTGATCWCAAGATTCATTAAATCCCAGAGGACTTTCACCAAGTACATTTATTTAAAGGCATAATGGAGAAAATGAGTCTGAGATAACTGAAACAAAAGGAATTGATAATCACTTTGTACTTAAGATCATATCCCAGACATTTTTCGTGTGGTTTCAGTGATATTTTAGGAAATGCTCATTCTACTGCATCTGTTCTAGGTCTTTGCAACATGCTTGTAAAAATTATTTAGGAGGTTGACTTTGTTCAATTTTCGGGAATAAATCCTTCTCTTTAACTACCTTCCTTAACTTTAACAATTTAAAAAAACATTCAATATATCCAGAAAGAAACATTTATCCTTCTCTAGCAACCATAAAAATAAAAAATGCTTAATAGCTGCAGACATTTCCTCTTTTTTGTTTATGGAAGAGYTAACACAGACAAAACTTCCTTCTTAGTTCTGAAATGACTGAGATTTGTATTTGAACACTAATTTGCCTTAAGGTCCCTTTAKATCAGTTGTTCTTCACCAAAATACAATATTCTTCAATATCAGTTGTTCTTCAGCAAAATACACTGAATTATCAGGTTCCCTGGCCATGAGGTTTGGTAGCTGGGCTACTGACAGTTCACCTTTGCTTGTAGGAGTCATGAGAACTTGAAGCAACCAGACACAATCTGCTCTGGGAATCAAATTTCAGCTCCCATTCCTGTCCTGTGTCATTCTGGCTCATCATAGACACTCTTATTCTCTGCTGACCTCAGACAAGAGTCAGAAATCTTCCTCCTCCTCCTCAAATAGTTCTTGTGTTTCTTCAATTTTTGCTTCAGAAGTGGTGGTAGCTTGAACACAGCTTTGTGGGATTTCASAATATTGAGTAACTGTGGCTCTGGAAGGATATTTACCTATTCTGGATGAAATATGCCCCAGAAATAAGTYACTACAAACCTAACTCTACTCTCAGTGACACAGTCGGTTGATGAAGCCCAGCCTTTCAAACCCAGGGATGCCTTCATGGGACACCAGCCAAGCTAAGAAGAACAGGGTTTGGGTTTTTTTCTGCTTGGCATATCTCTGCTTCTTTTCAAATTTTCCATCACTCATAACCCAGAAAAGAGTGGGAAATCAGTGTCAGTTGGGGGGAACAAAAAGCAATGATTGTATGATAGTGAGGATGCCAGCTTTGTTCTCCTGGGGTGATGCTGCTGTGAGCATCTTTTGTACAGGGTAAGATGGAAGTACATAGAGCATTRATGGATTTCACCATATAAAATGTAATTTTGAAGCTTTGTCTGAGTTAATTAACTTCTGCAGGCTATCAGGCTGAATGATTCCTTGTTCCAGGCACCCTGCTCCTCCTGGGTGAGAGSTGCAATGTTTCAAACCTGGTTCTCCTCAGATGGAGACAGGCAGCCACCAGGATATCCCCCAGCTGTGCTTGTCCTCGCAGCTGCAGCAATTCCTAGAGGAGATCTGTCCTTCAGAACAATGATAGCAGAAGATTGGAGTCACTGGAAACTTGTCCATCATCTCTATTTTATCAAATGGAATGTTTCAGGAGGCATGTTTCTTGTAAAACATTCATGCTCAATAAAGCATTCATGTGTTTCCACTTTCTACAAGCAAGGATGAATGCAGCGACAGCAATGCTGAGGCTCCAAGGTGAGGACATCCATATAAATCCACAAAATCCTCTCAAGTATCCATGCTAGGGCACTGCCTAAAAGTGATATTTACCACATTATCTGAATCCATTGCTCCATCTTCATTTGTTTGTCTGGTACTTCAGTGGTTCCCTTGGAAAACTGCATATTTAATATCCCCTGCTTGATTCTACCTATGCAGCAGAGAAAAATCTCTCACAGACACCAGCTTCAGCTCGTCAGCTCTCACTAGGAAGACATGAGTTTTCCACCCTGGAGATTGTTTCTGCCACAGCTGCTCCATCTGCTCTCATTTCTCACCCTAAAAACAGCTGTGGAGCGACTGCCATGCGCAGCATCTCACTGGCACTGCCTTCCAGCAGCTGAAAGGTTTTGGGGACAGAGGCAGATTCTGCTAGGACRCTTTCTAAACTAAAATCTTTGTAAAATGAGAGAGCCACTGCCCTGGAGTAAATTCTCTGACTGTCTTGATTTATGGAAAAAATATCATCAGATTTTACATTTAGGAGAGAATTAATCTGCTGCCTGGGTTGAGTGATAAAAGGAGACCCCAAGGGGAAGTTGCAGTAGGCAATGATGACCATAAACCTTTTATAAAGAATCTAGGCCTCCTCTGGGTTATCTTTTGAGATACAGATGCACAAAAACATCATTTTGGAGGTGAATACTGCAGCCTGCCATAGCAAGGCAAAGTAAGGAGCTCCCATCACTAAAAAGTGCCTTTTCTGCTACAAAACACCAGTGAGATGCCTGATGGCTTCATCCACTCATCCCATTAACCAAACAGTAAAGTTTTTTCACTCAATAGTTGAAGCAAACTGTTTAGACAAATAAATGCAGAAAGAAACTTCYCTCCTCCTTGAGCTGTACTTGTGTGGATAAATAGTTGCCTCTGTAGTGGAAGAAAGTATTTAAAGAAAAGAAAAACAAATAGAGAATAGGAGAATACAATTGCTGAGGTGTTTAAAAAAACCACAAATCAAAATGATGGATGCATAACTAGACAGATAAGATTATAAGAGAGTGGAGATAGACAAAAGCAGAGAGCTACAGCCTGAGCACACTGCACGGGTCATGTTTTTGATTATTAAAGCAAAGCTTCTCTGTAGATTTGCAGTCCACAACTCCCAGTTTTCTGCTGGTGCTTGCTCAGTTTTGGAGGGGTTTCTGTGCTGTGTTTGCCACAGAAAGGACTGAACATGACCCCAAGGTTCACACCTTCCTTTAATCCTGTGGATCCCAAGCTTAAAACACCCTCACAACTCCCTCAAGGTTCATCTCCACTGGCACCACAGAGCTTCACCTTCCAGCCATCGCTTCAGAGTCTCTGTGTCCCTTTTGCACAGGATGACCACAAAACCAGAAGCTGAGCAATCAGACCACAGGGTGCCAAGASCTCTGGAAACATGGGAGAGAGAGAGATCTATGTATCAGTAAGAAGGCAAATGAGAAGATAAATTTGAGCAGGTAAATAGTGACAGGGATATGGCTCTCCCTAAGTGCACAGATTGAGATGGATTGAATTGCTGATCCTGTTAACTCTTGCCTCCACAGTAATGGATATTCAGTTCTCTGAAAAGGTTTTTTCATTAAATATCATCCAGCCATATTTTCCATATCTTTTCCTGTACTTATCTTTCAAAAACAGTGAAGGAGTAATTCATAAATACACACAAGTTCTGCTTTCTGTTTCCATCAAGCATCTGCAGCAATAACCCCAGTGATAAACCAGCTCCACTACTGGCACTATGCTGAATCAAAGTGCTGCCCAAAGTCACAGAACAAACAAAAAACTTTTCATCAGTATTACTTTGATTAGCCTTTAATTAGATGGGCCTTGTGACTGGTCAGAACACAGTCTTTCCCAATATTATGCAATGTCAGAGACTGGATCTTGGCCTGGTTTCAATTAGAGGAATGACCTAATTGCTTAATGGATTAAAATTCTCCCAAACTGTCAGGGTTTGGATACTGGCATCTGACTTGAAGATTATTTGTGGTTATAACTGGCTCTAGGTGACCTCATGGATGGGTTTTATTTGAATTCTTCCTCAGAAAAACTGTAAAAAAGACTGATGCAGATTTCTGTCAGCCCATCTGATTTCATGTTTAGAATACAAGGATTCCCATTTTCACAGGATTTTTTTCTTTACATTTCCTGTTCTAGATGAAAGCTGAGGGCTGAATTCAGTGACCCAGCTTGATGTCCTTGAAAAAACCCCAGAAAATATGCACTCCAAGACCTCTGGTTTCTCTAGTACCCAGGTTTCTCTAGTACTCTGAGCCTTATGTCTCCATTGACTGTTTCCCACAAATGCATCTTCAGAGAGGAAAATAATCAGGAACAGACTATGATGGACGAGAGGAGAGATGACAGCCCTTCACCCTCACCTCTTCTCCATTCTCCAATGTTTTTTCTCCCCAATCCATCCTGATCTCTTCTTCTCTCTGCCCTTGTGCCCTCACAGGTAAACAACTCACCCTTAAGGGGTTTTTTTCCTCCATTTGCCCCAGTTTGGCCAAAGCCACACTCAAATTTGATATTTCTGATACCATCACCTGTATAATCCCAGCCTTCTTTAATATTACTGATACAGATCTCTAAGCACTCTTGGCCTTGTAAGGCCCCAAAGATCTCCAGAATTCTATTCCAATTAGTGCTGAACTTAGATTGTCCTTTATTTAACTCCACCTGTGAAACCTGGCCATCATCATGATGCTCCCTATAACTTTTATAAGTTTCTCACTGGTTTTTTTTGCAATTTCTCATGTCATGTCCAAATTTTCCAGTCTGCTCAGCTAATGCCAGACTATAGCTTAGTCATCTGCTTAAATACCTTAATATCTACCATCCTTATGGCTGTATCCAACAGAGAAATAAATTTAAAAATACAATTTTAAAAACTAGGAAGGAATAAAGGAAAATGTAGAAATAAAGGAAAATATGAGTAAACCCTGGCTAATAGAACTGTATAGTGTCCTGCCAAGGTGATAACATGGGGAAGAACAGGAATTGTTTCACACAAAATGAGCTTCTGGGGATGTTTCCTGCTGCACCACGCTCTGTGGGATGTAGAGTCAGTATTCCTGGATCAGACAATGATTTTCAGAAGCAGAGATTTTAATGCCAGAAGGAGCACACACTGACAACATAATCTAACCTCACATATCACACCGTGCAGCTATTTGCCAAGTTTCTCCTGCAGAAAAGCAGGTGGGTGTTTAGCTGCAGCACAGCCTTGTAGGAAAGCTGCACTCTTTTTGAAAAGATATCAAGAAATGGAAATTTTATTGCTTTCAGTAGTGGTTTAACCACTGGAACAAATCCTCCTCGCTTTATAAAAAGAAGTGTATCCCTCTGTTGAAGCCATCAGATATGAAAATTGTGGATTTTTCCATGGCTCAAGCATCCCTATTAAGCCTGCTATTTTCTGCCCAGTACCATCAAGTCAGTTCTCACCAGCTTTGCAATAAGCCAACTGGTATTTACAGGTATTAACTAGTATTCACTTGGAGAGAAACACCTTGTGGAGTCCTCCATGCACTTTTTCCATGATTACACATCCTTTATGAGTGCCTGGAAACCCAGAACTGTGACATCCCAGCATCTGCAGTTTCACAGCACACAGGTAAAGTCCCCTCTCTACCTCAGCTAAGCAAACTTTTTTAATAAACCCATGGATGATRTTATCTTTTGACCACCATCTGACTACATTTTGTTCCAGATTTTTTTATAAATATAAATATAAATATCTAACTATAACTATAAATCAGCAGCTGATTTTTTTTGTAGTGTTTTTTTCAATGTTTTGTTGCCTTTGTTACTTGATTTGGGTTATTTTTAGAAATACCATATCCATAATTATGGTAATTAATAATATATAATGTGCTATCCACATTATTCCATAATGTAGAATGCACATTATAAATAATTAATATATAACATTAATTATATAATTAATATTATATATTAATAATATATAATGTGCATTTATATATTTCAGCTGGGATAGAGGTAATTTTTTTCCTTGTGATTGRTACAGTGCTGTGGTTTGYATTTAGGATGAGAATGATGTTCAAGACACACTGCTGRTTGTTGCTGAGCAGTTTACACTGAGTCAAGGATTTCTCACACTCCTCTGGAGAGGAAGGCTGGGGGTGCACAAGAATCTGGGAGGGGACAGAGCTGGTTTGTGTGACCCCAATTGAGCCAAGGGATATTCTAAGCCATGTGATGTCATGTTAATCAATAAACTGGCAGGACTTAGGTGGCAGACACTGCTCAGGGACTGGTTGGGCATGATGAACAATTGCACTAYACATCACTTACTTTAGATGTTCTTTCGTCATTATTATCATTCTCCCTTCCTTCTCTGTTCTATTAAACTGTCTTTTTCTCAACCCACAAATTTCACCGTTTTTTTTCCCACTTCTCTCCCTGTTCCCTCTCGAGGAGGGTGAGTGAACAGCTCTGTGGTGTTTAGCTGTGTTCCAGGTTAAACCACAGCAAACTGCTTCAGTCTCTCCTGGGAAACTGTACTGACCCCTGTCCATCCAGCAAGGGTTGTATTTGTGCTGCCAACATGTAAGATTCAGCATTTGGAGGTCTTAAATCACTTTTATATGAACTCTACCTACCAATGGATCCAGAATACACAAGTGTCTTATCCTAATTTTTACTTTTTTCTTAGAAGTTTTTTTTTTAAACCACTCACTTCATTGGCAATAGGTTTATAAAGTCTTGTGGAAGTCTACAGCCTTGCTGACACCAGTGCTGAAATAATCTACACAAAGACAGTAAATAAATCCAAACATTGGATTAGAAGTTCAGCTGTAAAACCATGCTGTGTGCTCCTCTTGGTTTTAACCTTGAATGGTCCATAAATCTCTCTCGAGACATGGCTTTCCTTTCATTTTAAGATGGCAAACCATTCCATGTCCTGGGAATGCACACCCCTTTTCATTTGGCAATAAAAACCCTGTCCTTGACTAATGGCACCCATGTTAAGAGATCCCATATTCTGTGAATAAACAATCTGGTATTCTGCACCCCATTAATCCATATATCATGTCCAAACTATTATGAGGAGCAAGGTTGTAGTTTACTAGCAGCACAAAATTAGGATGGCATTGGGTCAATAGCATTAGAAACCCAGAGGTAGCTGTAGGTCCAGCTCCTGTTTTCTCAGCCAGAAGACAAACTGGAAATCCACTACCCAAAGAAGAAGGGGTGAGTTAAGCACTCCCATTTATTCACTGAGTAGTCTGTATGCCCTTATCATATCAGAATTAACAATACTCTTCCTCTCTAAAAAAAAAATAAATTTCTTCTGCTTTATTTCTCAAAACCAGAAAGTTAAACCAACAAGTTCATCTCTCACCCTTGCTCATGGCAGGAGTATTGGAATAAGATGATTTTAAGCTCCCTTCCAACTCAAACCATTCTGTGATTCTCTGATTCTATGAATGCATTTGTCACTATCACATTTTCTGAAAAATCCCTTTGCCAGGATTTCTCTCCTGCGAAGCTGAGAAGCCTCAGAGAAAAAGGAAAACAACATTACCTCATTTGCTTCTCCTGTGTTTTGCTGCTTTGGAAAGTGGTTAGAGATTGTTTATCCAACAGGTGAATTGTTTTGACTTGATGACCAAGCACAGTCAGGCTGTGTCAGGACTCTGGAAGGAGTCACAAGTTCTCATTATTATATTTTAGCCTTCTGCCTGTATCCTTTCTCTACTTTTTAGTACAGTTTAGTTTAGTATTCTTTAATAGAATATGGATCATAGAGTAATAAATTAGCCTTCTAAGAGCATGGAGTCAGATTCATTCCTTCCTGCCATTGGAGACCCCAGAAAATACCACATGCATTTATGTTTCTCATTTATCTGCACAGGCAGAGTCAGAGAGTTTGGAACACCTTGGTTTCACACTGATGCACTGGAAAAGCCTCTSCATCTTTTTTTTGAAACATTTCTCTGACTCTGTGTGTGTCTCTTTAATATGTTTTAAGTGATTATTAGGCAAGGATGGCCAGGAATACATGCAGAATTAAAAAGAGGAATAGAGGCAGTTCATTAACAGAGGAGTAGCAAGCGGGGCTGAACCACTTTATTGCATGAGGTTAGACTCCCAGGTATGGTCAGAGCTTTAGTTTGGGCAGATAAAATCACAGCAGAGTAGGTATTAATCAGAATAATTTTGTGTGAGGCAGAGTAACAAGAAGGATGGGCTGTTCTACCGACATTATAAAGGGAGCTGTGAGCTTTGGCACACACAGAACAAACTAAGGTTGGAAAAGACCTTAAAGACCATCAAGTTCAGCAATTAACCAAATACCATAATGCCAGGAAGTGCCATGTGTGCTCATTTGTTTGAGCACTTTCAGGCATGGGGACTCCACCACTTCCTTGGGCAGCCTCTTGCAATGCCTAACCATTCTTTCAGTAAAGAAATTTTTCTTAATATTCAACCTGAACCTCTCCTAGCACAACTTGAGGCCATTTCCTTATGTTTTGCTGCTTGTTACCTGGGGGAAGAGGCTGACCCCCCCTGGCTACAACTCCTGTCAGGGAGTTTTAGAGACCAAGATCCAGATCTGGTCCATGTAGACATGAGCCAGATCTGGCTCTTTGACACAGATACCATGAACCTTCCAGCACAAACACTGCTTTGCTGAAATGCTGCCACCCACTCACTGGGGTGATGGAATTCTTAAAARCTCATTCTTCTGCAGAACTCTGTTCCAATTCTTCATTTTTTGAAGCATCCCCATGCCCACATGGCAAAGGGGCAGAAAATTTGTGCGGCTACGTTTTGAGGAAAGGTCAGTGTCACATTGKGCAGAGAAAAGGAGAAATGAGATGCAAGTCAACTCCTCCCACACAAGTGGAAGGTTCCATTTAACTCTCGCTGTGGTGGTTTCTCCAGCTGCATGGTAGCAGTAGAATTTAAGTGGGAAGTTGATGGKTGTCAGTCTCTTGTCCCAGGTAACAAGTGACAGAACAAGAGGACGAGGCCTCATGCTGAGCCACAGGAAGTTGAGATTGAATATCGGAAAAAAATTCTTCATGGAAATTGTTGTCAAGAACTGGAACTKGCTGCCCAAGGAATTGGTGAAGCCACCATCCCYGAAAGTATTAAAAAAACATGTGGCACTTGAGGACATGGTTTAGTGAGGAATGTGGTGGTGGGGTTGTGTTGATGGTTGGACTTGATGATCTTAAAGGTCTTTTCCAATTTTAATGGTTCTATGAATGTTTTTATGATGCTTCTGCTGCTGCCACTGCACATTTGTCTCARGAGTCAGCATCTCTCAGGACACAAAGCACCACAATTTGCCCTCACTGCAGTGGGACACTTGCACAAGTCTAAATTCACTCTAATGAGGGATAAATAACAAAAACACCACTGGAGAGAGGAAGGGATATAGAAATCTCTGTGCCTCAGAGAGCTACAGGAAGACAAATCCCAGCAAGACCAGACATTCATAATATTCTCAGAAATAAATTTTGCYCCAACCAAGCCATTTCCTTGTCACTCCTTTCCCTCATCCCAGAGAGAGATTTGTGGTATGATATGTTGGAATCGATGCCATGTTGCTTTGCATCACTCATTGCCCTGCTCCTGCTCTGAAAAGTGTAATTTCTAGGCTATAAATATTTCTGGTGAAGAGATAATGTTCTGGGTTTCTTCCCTTTTCAGCCACTGAGGTCACTAAGAGCTACCCTATTTATCATCCATATTTCATCTGCTAACCCTTTTGTTTATTGACCTTGAAAGAATTTCACATGGATTCATCAGGAAGGCATGTCCTTGGCTACTTTGGCATTTACTTGCTGTTAATAGGGCAAATGTGTGAAAAGTATTTTTAAAGAACCCATCCCCTTTCATACATTTCTGGATCATAATTTTACTACAGGGCTCCCTCTTTAATCTGGGTTATGTGTTTTCCATRGACAGAGGTTCTTCATCAAACCAGATAATTTTATTTGCTGAGAGATGCTTTTGTGCAAAACCTGATGCCTAATTTATGAGATAAGCTGGACTGACAACAAAATGACCTTCTCCCTCTATCTGGTTATTAAATTGTTTGTGATCTAATAAAATGCTGGTAATACACTCCGTTTCAGCAGGGCTTTAATTTCCTACCTGACATTTAGATTAAAAAGAGTGTGGATCCAGGGAACAAATTTGTCACAGTCTGAAGCAGCCTTGACAAAAGCTGAGCTCTGCTACCCACCAAACACCTCAGAGGGAAGAGTGGTGTGCAGCCCGTGACCCTGAGAAGGTAAAAGACTCAGCAAGGCAGGATTTCCCTCCTCCTCCACACTCCTTTTGCTGCTGGATGRCTGAGCACAGTAGGGAGGCAGGAGGATGTGTCACACAGGGATCTGCCCTGGTCCTGGCTGTCATCTTYACCACTGCTATTCATGAGGCTGAATAAAAGCAAACCATATTTCTTTCTGTCACCCACACTAAAAACAAGTATTCCTGACTAATTWTGGAGCAGGGCTTTGTTTGGCAGTCAGGGGACAGTGATGCATGAGCTCTCTCACCCTTCTGTCATTCTCTGGGTATCCTCAGAGATAGCATCATCCCATTATCCAGCCTCTCTGGCTCTGTCAATGCAGCCACACAGGGAAATGCTCCAGCCTGTTCTCCAAGCCAGTGCCTTCCTCAGTCACTGCTYTCCAGACAAACACGGGCTCAGGAATGGAATTAACCTGTTATCTCAGAGCAAGACACATTTTCATGCARGAGGAAAACAGGATGTACCTTCATACCACAATGATTTTCTGTACAGCACCAAGTCTTGCAATATTTCAGCAATTGTAAAAGTATCAGTTCACTACTCTTCCCGATACACTGAACGAGCATTCTCTCTGAAAAATCCAAGTTTTCTTGCAGAAGTGAAGTTACAGAATGGACATAACTGGTTTTTGAGGATTGTATTATCATGAAATATCATTTGCAGCAGGCAGAGCTCTCCACCAGGAAACTGTTCCATGGATCTCTAGCTTACACTGAATCAAGAGATGTTGACATTCTAACAGTCTTAGCTTCTTAAAGAAGTCTGAAAATACAGCCTTTCAGTAAATGGAGAGGAAAATTGAGTGGGAAAAACTGAGAGGGAAGGAGCCTCACTAACACAAAAATACCATAATGTATCTCAATAACTGTGGAAACTTGCCTCAATGAAACCTTAAATTTCTCTGATTCCTTCAGCCCTCACTCAGCCACTTATTTTATGTCACTGAATTCATCAGAGCTCTCTGATAGGAAAAAAAAAACCAGAAGGTTTAGGAGCATGGGTGGCAATGGTATTGCATAGGAGAAAAGGAAAATGAAAGGTGAGCTGGGTCCTGCTTCAGAAAGTTTATAAAGCCCTAATTACTGTGGGAACCCACAGTGACATAACTCAGCCAAGATCTCTTTGAGGTYCACTTCTCATTACAAGATTCTTCTTCAGAGAGATCAGGAAAGAAGAAGGAAAAACCTTTCTAAGGTTTCAGTGCTTGCTTTTGTAAAGATTCTCCCTTAACGTACTCTGGTACCATTTCTCAGGTCTGTTTTGAGTGATTACTGTAACTGTATAGTCTGGGGTTTTTTTATATCAAACCTGCTTTCAATCTCAATTGCTTCAAGAATATCTCATTTGTTCAATCCTATTTATCTGCCAGGTCCTCTTATAACATTTAATTTTCCCACCCTACTTTTTGTATGTGAGTTTAGCTCATTCAAACTAAAATAAAAAATAATTTTAAAAGGCCAGTATGTAGCTGTGGTGGTGCATCCCACCCTCCTCAGACCAAAGTGATCTGAAATCCTCATTAGGCTCTGGCACTGACAAACAGCACCTGGGCTGAGCGTCTCTGGAGCTTATCAGAAACACAGGCTGCTCCTAGGAACTTGTGCTGTCTAATGAGCTYTGCTTTTCATGAACAGCCTTGGAAACTTATTTTTCTTGCCTGAATAAYAACCTGACTGAAAYAACATTTTTCTTATGGAACTTTGAAAAGTTGCTGACGTGAATTATGGCCAGGATGGAAAATTGCTGKGGCTAAAGCACACTCTCTTGCAGCCCTAGAAACAGGGGGTCAGAGTGAGACCTTTTGAGTTCTCCTGGGCCACAGAGGGCTGTGATCAGCATCTCCATCTGAGTGGACACCTCTTAAAGCCYGTGAATTCTCAAGTTTGCTCTGCTTAGAGCAACAGCGAACAGTGATGGATCCTGGGCTGATCCCTCACACTCTCCAAAGCTCAACTCTTCACCTATTGAGAAGATTTAAAAGTATCAAATGTGAGTCCTTCCCTGCCTTTGAGAGGTATTACTCATAGGTTTGTATCTTGTATATACTCCTTTAGGTCCGTGTGCATGCAGTGTTAATATGCTATAGCAAATTATAGTGAATGTTGCTCTCATAGACTCTTGACCACATTGGATTTGTGAGTTACTGTTRTGCTYATAGTAAATTCTATAGAATATTGTGCTAAATTGTTTGATTTAAGTTCTCAATTAACTGTTGTTGAGTTTAAGTGCTGTTAAAACCTTTACTCCTAAACTTTTAGTCTAAACCCAAGTCTGGGGCTAARTCTGGCAAGAGAGGGTCCACTCTGAACTTCAAGACTCAATGAGAAGATTTTCCTTACTCCTTTCCYTCATTCCTTTTTGCTCTTAACCTACCTCAAGTGTCCTCTCAAAAAAAGTAAAAACATTTGCTTTGTATAAAAGTCATATTTTCACTTTTGTTAGGTCCTGGGTCCCTTGCAATTTTCAAGCTGTCTTCACCAGTTCTCCCTCACACTGATAAGGTGACCAGGGTTACAATACAACATGTTCAGGTAGAAATTTACAGGTTTACAGGCTTTGGACTAGCAGAATTCACAATTACAAAGCAACTTGTATGATATTTAGGATTTTATCTCCATATTTGACTGGATTTTAGTGATTTTTGTTAACCCATCCAAAAGTGTTGCCCCATCTTCAGCACAGATCTATCCTGGGCATCTCTGCCAGGGGAAGGATCCACCCAGAAGCCACCTGCAACCCTGGGAGACCAGTTTGCCCAGCTRTCCCAGCCTCCAGCAGCATCTTATCCCCTTTTCAGGCAGATGTGCACCAACAGTTCAGCTCCCTCATCTCTGTAATTAAATAAGGATGCATTCATACAATTCCTCCTGCAATTCCCACCTGGTTGTCTTAGGACAAACCACATTTCCCATCAGAGACTGAAAAGGAAGGGGTGGTACATGTTTGAGGTCTCCTGTCTTGTGCTTAAAATCAAGCTTTATTGCACCAATCATGGTATCCATACAGCCATTCCACAGAAATACATCAGTTTGGGGAGTGAGCATCCTGAATCTGGCAGGAGAACAGATGAATAAAGGGGTAATACCTGCAGCTAGAAAGACAAAGGAAAAARGGGCTGATTAAAGGAGTGTGCTCAATCCCTTGAAGGCTGCTTTAAGCCTTTAGTTTTGGGGTTTTTATGGCAGTGTTCTTAATCTCAATGAGTCTGGAGGATGAATGGCACTGCAGGAGGAGAGCCCTGGAGCCATGCAGGTGCTGATGTGCTGGCTCTGCATCTTTCATCAGAAGAGGGACTGAGATGTGCATTTCTGGTGAAGAAAACACACCTCCTGCTTTGTTGCTGCTCCTCTGTCTGCAGCACTGATACCTCTGCCAGGGAATGTGTGAAGCCAAGACTCTAAACCTCTTACTTAGGTAGGATTGCTTAGGAAGTCTGCTCTCACATAGAAAGGGATCAAAATAATCCCAAATAAGATCTTCCCAGTGACAGAAACGTCCAAAGGCTCCTGATGATCAAAGAAGCACTGCAAGTATAAACATATATGAACATTTTTACAGCTGGTTTACCTGAGTGTGAATTGACATTGCATTTTGCCTTTCATTCAGGTCCTGTCAGCATTGGTTCAGCTGATACAAGAATGATAGAAACATGAAGAATGTGTGTAGGGCTCACAWAATGCCAACACAGTGTCTCACCTGCTTTGACAGTGCAATAAAAATGAGAGATCAAGGAAGCCTTGATGGTACAGTAGATGTCTGCAGCTTTATTGCCAGGAAAGGTGAGAAGCAATGGGGATGTTTCTCCCCATTTCCATGGTCAATTATTCCATGTAAGAATAATGAGTGTCCTCACTGTTAGGGCATTTACTGTATGATTCATCTCACCTAAGTTTAGATGCCTGGATTATTGAATCTATTGCTRAGCTTATCACCCTCGACTTCTTCTGTACGAAATGGACAGAAATAGGAGTTTTAAAGGTTCCATTCATCTGTCCTGTGACCTGTGTTAGACCTCAGGAAGACAGGACTCTCATCCTTAGCTCGAGGGATTATATTCATTATCACTCCCCTATCTGTCAGGGGAGCTTAGGTTAATGGGGATGTCAATGTTTAATGATTTGAAGAATTTTCTTTCCTAAGCAGAGATGTCCTTTGTTCCTCTGCCCATATTGTTATGACCTCAAGTCCATATCATACACCAAAGAACACTGAGTTTTGAGGAACTGATGGAAAGAAGGGGTGACCTTCTTCCTTAGGACAAGAGCCACATCCTGGGACCACCTGGCCATTTTCCACCCTACAAATCTCCAGTTATTGAAAATGAGGGTACAAAAGTAACATGCTCAGTCTCTCTTTCTCGCTTCCTTGGACATTCTGGTTTTATGTTGGGTTTTGTCTTTTAAAATGTTTAAATATATAATTTTTAGCTTGTAATGAGCACTGGAAGTTCTACTTCATGTCTTGCGGCATTTGGGGGTTCACACCGTGAATTTTCTAGGACCTAACATCCATTGTAGAATTTCCATTAGGCAGAGGAGGTTGAACACAGTAAGCAGCACAGTCACCTCTGCTATTTTGGTGTGAATAAATTCAAGTTTCAGCTTCTRCATTTTCAGATTTTACCCCAGGAACCTGCCAGCCAAACTTTTACACATCAGGTATCCCACCAGTGGTGCCAGCATTTGCTTGCTCACTTCTCATCCTCAACTCCTAAACTCTCACTGGAAAACATCTTCCCAGCCTTCTTCAAGCCAAGATATACAGCCATACCAAACCAAGTGTGGCTGCCTTTAAAGTCACCCTGTTCTGTGGCTTTTTTGAAGTCAATGAGGAAAACAGCACCATTTCCATAGGAGATGGATTTGGGTCTCGGAGTGCACCAGGAATTTATTCTTCTGTCAGCTTTATTCCTTTGAGCCGTTAAAGCCTAAGTGGTTTTCACAGGGTTATGGCATGTCTGGCAGTTTGGTGGTCTATARAATATCATTTATTTACACTCATATTCCTTAAGCAATTCAGATTTATTTGTGTGTTTGTGCATGCATTTTTCCAGTGGTGGCTTCACATTCACAAAGCTTCTTCTTTCCTGACTTAATCATCTCATCTCCAAACGTTGATTYCCTCTACACTATCTTTCATGATTTAGTTTCTRGGCTTTTTTACTATTTTACTTTTCTTTTTAAATTTAAATTAATGCWATGCTGCTTAAAAGACCTGTGACTGACAGCCCTGAAGGGAGAATGCTGCTGTTTATCAGCAGCAAAGGTGCACTGCCAGGAGCTGCAGCCCAACCTAATCTGGAAGGAACAACTGCAGAACAGGTGGAGATGCTCAGATTTAAGATCTGTTACCATTCAGCCATTCAAGTCACTAACACTCCTGACAAGATGATTCATTACTAAGACCCTTAAGTACTGATAATTAATGGTAATGATTATGATTTAGCTCCCAGCGACAAAACTCGAGTTTTGTTTTCCTCAGCCTCATTTCTTTCCCCCTCTTTTATGCATYAGAATATTTTTCAAGCGTTTTGAGGTCATGGAAAGGAAAGTTTGGCCTCCTCACCCCCAGAGAGCAGAACAATTTAATGGCTCAGTGGTTGTGGATGTCCAACACATCCCATCAGTGGCTCCTGAAGATCCCTGTCTGTATGAGACATTCACATTGGGCAAAATGAATCTCATCAAAAAATGCAACTATTTCACAGGCCAACAGTCCAGCTAGGCAGGATGCTTTCAACAAAAGKTAGGAATGCCTGTTTTGATAAAACACACAGTAAACAGGCAAATAACAGGATAATTCTTACCTTYTGGCAGGTCACTCCTGCATGCACAAGTCACATGGAGATTTCAGTGTTTAGAAGCCAGTCAGAGATTTATCTATTATGAGTATATTCATTCCCCTTCAAAAYGGTTTGAGATTTTTTTGTATTTCACTGCATTTTGGGGAGCAAAGATGCATAAAGTCACTGTCTGAGAAATTGCTTGGTCTGACTGCTCCACTGCCCAGACCTGAATTAGAATCACTGAATCATTAAGGCTGRAAAAGACCTTGAAGGTCATCAAGTCCAACCTTTGAMCAAAAATGCCCACTAAAAGTGTCCCATCTACTCAGTGTTTTGAATACTCCCAGGGATGAGTTGCAATGAGCAAGACAGTAAATAATTATTTCCTGATCATAACTCTGTCCATCACTCATAAGCTTWTAAAACTCTGTCCCATCATTCATTAATCATGTACTTTCCAGTTGTCTCTTTTCAAATAAGAGAAAAAAAACCAAGATTCTAAACTCTTTCATAATTTTCCTTAGAATAAAATGTCATCTGAGGACCTCCATTTGGGACAGATTTTTGGGGATAGAGCCATTCCCAGACATGCTGAGCAGTTCTGATGCCATTTGGCTGTGTTCACACTCTGTATAATGCCAATTGTGATGAACTGAGGTGTCCTGAGAAGAAGAGGAATAAAAATTCTATATACTTGAAGTGTTCCCATTACTGCTTGAGTCCACAAAACCCAGTACCACCAAGTTCAGATTTCTGTGTGTTAGGCTACTTCAAACAGTTGTGACTTCTTATTTCTAAATGCAGGAAGACACATTCAAACAGGAATGGGATTTTTTTATAGTGAAATGAAATTTCCTCTTGGATGTTGAACTGAATCTTGAATTCTACCTCTCTTTATTCTGTTGTAAACCTTGCTAATCAGGATCTTATTATTGCCATTTCTAAACTTAAAGATAAACACTAAGAGATTTATCAGGATGGATGCATTTAAGAGTGCAGATGATCAGAGTGAGTGGCATATTTAGTTCTGGTGGTCAATCTCCTGGAGGACAACAGCCTGTGAGCCACATGAGCAAAGCAGCTCTCTCAATTTTATGGCAGTGATGCAATAAAGGCATCCAGGTTCAAATCCTGATCAAGATGCAAATCTGGGACCAGACATGCCTGAAAGGAATTGTCGCTGCCTGAAAAACGGCACATCAGCTGGGAGGTTTCTTGAAAAGRGTCTCAGAAATTTAAAACAGCAAGAAAATTAGTTTTCTCCCTCRTGAAATGAATGACTTCCCATGACTTTTCCCTCCTGGCTGAAATGTCAATCCAAGTCTCTGAGATGAGAAAACACATACCCAAGGTCTATAAAGAGGAGGGGGAATCATATACAAGATCTCCTGGTATATTAAAAACCTAGCAGGAAACATTTGCAATATCCTGTAGAGAATATCAGAATATAACATCAGTGTGTGTAACTCAAGCTGCAAAGCCACGTGCAGGGGCTGGCATAGTATCTTCTTGCTGAAAATGCTCCTTTTTCTTCCAGGGCTAGAACACAAATACATGCATGTGGAGATGGTGCTTTTGAGTATTTGCCATTTGAACTCTTAATTCCTGTTATTATGACTTCAAAGCCACCTGCCACCCTAAAGAGAACATAGAACAATACAATGCACACAGAGTTTGTTTATTCCCTTGGTTTTTAACCATGATRGGTTTTGATTCAGGTTTGGAACAGTTTAAAAGAGTGGCCAAATTCTGTCTGCTCTAAGCAATCCCAGAGAGGACCTTGGTTTTCTCTATCCCTGTATCTCTCTGGTCCAGAGGCTGACCTGATCCCTCCAATTTTAGCACACTGATGCACATCTTGGTGATTTATTTGCAACCCACAACATGGATTGCAACATGGAAGTGCTTACGGACAGATAAGAGAATAAGACTGAAAGCTTCTCAGTGAAGCTCTAATTTGGCCAGTAACCAAAATATATCAGGAGTTATTTTGTTCCAAAATCATAAAAGAGGCTGTGGTTGAGTGTGTAATCCCCGTGTTGGCCAGGGAAGGATCACAGAGCTGCCAGGGCAGTGCTTTCCTCCTCCCCACAGGGACCTGTTCCACCCATCACCCAGGCTGTGACCCCTCTGCCTGGCCAGTGCCCCAGCTTCATGCCACACTCCTTCCCTGAAGTCTGGGATGTGAACAGCTTCAATTCCTTAAAGAACATTTAACAGCAAATTCCCTGAGTCTTCTTGGTTATGGTGGTTTTTTTTTTTTTACATACTGTGTTCTCCTAAGTCRCTCCAGCAGCTCTGAGAATAAAAATCGAAGGGCTGCAGGGTTCAGCTTCCTAAAATTTCACCTTGAGACAGCTTTTTGTCACAGAGTAAAGAAATGAGAAGCTATTGTGTGCACAAACTTTGGTGAACAAAACGAAAGCTGGAGAGGTTTGTTTTGGATACCACCAGTGCAGAAGATGCTGTGAAAATATTTTACAGTGCTGGCTGTTAAAAGATTTTCTGAGTGGGGCTCTCAGCCTTAAGAAAGTGACAGCCAAGTGGAATCCTCAGGGCTTTTATTCCAACACGGAATGGCGCCATGACCTGTTGTGAGAACTGGAACAAAAAGATCTCATGGTCCTGAAAACAYATGCTATTTTTTCCCCCAGAATTCACAAAGACTGAGTCTGTCATCATTTGCCCATATTCTGTTAGAATCTGTAAAATCTTTCTCCTAGCCCAGCCCAAGCTGTTTTCTTAAATATGATGCTGCCCAACCTCCCAGTGTAGGCTCCATCTCAAGAATCTGAAATTCCTCTTGTTCATTAGCCTGCAAATGGACAAACGGCTCACTTGGTGAAAAACTCCACAGATGTGGGGAAAATTTAGCCAACAGATTTTCACAGTAATGATTTCCCCTCATCACAGAAACAAAGGCACAATTAAGGGATGGGAAACATCCGAATTATTTGCTGATGATGAAAAGAAGAAAATTGGATTCATGTTTTCCAACTTTGAATATGGGAAAATGATGTCAGCCTCCTTTCCCTGAACCACAAATCTTGGCTGTTGTCATTAGTCTTCTCATTCCTTCTATTGTTCTCTCAAGAAGCTGYAAATTGTCTATTTTCATCAGTTACTGAAACCACCGCAGAGCTGTTGCACTTAGAATATCAAAGGATTGGAACTATGAAAAGTTCAGCTTTTTCGAGGGGCTGCAGAATGGCACTGAATTTTAGAGAAATTTCCTCTGGATTTACCAATATGGGATACAAGGTATTGAGGACCTCCCCCAGAAAAGAAAATGGCAAAAAAATGAGGAGAGTTCTTCTCAGGGACTTTCCCCTTAGAGTGTTCCTCAGATTGTGATTTGCAAAAAGAAAATTTCAAGCTCTAGATTTGTCACTGGATGAAGAAGTGATATGCCTGGGCCCAAATTTTGCATATAATCCATTAGGATCTATTGAAGACAAGAGAGTGCAAATCCAYAAATACCATTTCAACTCCTCTTCCCAAGGATGTGACATTCTGATTCTAGCTTCCCATGAAGAAAGCTAACCCAGAAAATCCAAGGATGCACTCAAGATACTGCCACTGTGGAGATTCATTCATCGCCCATCTGGGATCAACAAACCAACTAGGACAAAACCACTCCTGCAGAAGTCAGACAGGGACATTTATCTGACGTGTTGTTCAGCTGCTCAGGACAGAGAAAGGTTCACCTGCCCTTAAATGTCAACGTCTTAACCAAAGTTTCACATGGYAAATAGCAAGGTGCTGGTGATTTTTCACTCCCAGCATAATAAATCCTTCCCACTGTTTGTGAGATTCATGGATATAACCTCATATTTTCTGCATATCAGAGAGYTTCCAGTAAGTGGAAGAGATCTTCATTGGAAGAGACACAGCCATGTCCTTAAGCTCTGGTTCATGGATCCTACAAATCCAAGAGGAACCAACTATTTTATCACTGGGGCACCATAAGGCTCTTCTGGAAATCCTCTTGTGTTCGCAGCTGCATTTATTGTCAAAACAGGGCCAGCAAAATTCAGTACCCAAAAATTAGAGGAAACATTTKCCTTTAATTATGTGAATCAGATATCTCCCTCTCCAGTCAGCATGATCCCAGAAACTGAARCATTTTGAAAATTGGCTCCTAAAAATTTGAATAACCCTCAGAAGACACAATATTTAGCATAAGAGAAGAGCCCAAGAAGGTATTTTTAGTTTTATCTTTAGAACAGGGTTGAGTAAGGTTCAAGGATAAACTGGGATAACTSTTGCAGTCACTGAACAGGAAAACAGAAACAACATATTGCCTGTCTTCTTCCTAAATTATCATTATGTTCTGGGCACAAAATAAAGCATGAATCTGAGGGTGAATGGGATCACACAATTAAAGACTACCTCAAAATGTGTTTCCAGTCATGTGTTTTTCTTTGTTTGTTGTTTTTGAGATTTTTATTATTTTTTCACACAGTAGTAAATACCTAAAGGAAAAAGCACAAAAATAAAAAAACCTCAAAAGTAACCTAGGAGATTTTTGTCAGCATTGGGGTGAGAATCTTATGGAAAATGACTRGAGACAAAGACAAACAGAAGGTGAAATGATATGGAGAGAAAACAGTCAGGGGATATTGTAGGGGTCCTTCATAACCCCCACTAATGGGGTTAGAAAACCAGAGCAATGAGGTGTTGTAGGGTCTAAGGAAAGCTGAGAGGACAAAGTGCCACATAGTCAGGTCAAGGACAAGACTGTAATTTCATGTGGTGGTAAAACTGAATCTTCATATCACGAGGAACTCCAAGACCTTGCCATCTGTCCTGGCTGGAGACCAGAATGTGCAAAGTACTGACAATATGGACAAAGTTAGGCAGGGAGGAGTGTGACCTATGGGAAATATGGAACCCTATCAGGAGATAAAGGCAGATCAATTTTGTTTTCACTTGGTCAAGAAAGAAGTGAACCCATTCTGATAATGCAGTAATGTACGTTGGTCTCAATACAATATATAAACAGACCATTATAATTATATCAAAAATAATACATCAATCACAAGGAAATGACGGAAAGTTCAGATTAATTCCTTCAACTTGATTATTTTTAGGCTGAAAATTTAATTCCCCAGAATTTTTTTCCACTGAGATTTTTTTGTAATGGGTGAAACGTTGCTATGGTGGGAAAACACATGAGGATATATAGACACATAAGAAAGGGTGTTCATGAAAGTGCAACAGAGGAAATAGTCATGAGATTTTCATATTTCTTTTCCCAGAAAATCAGAACCCAAATAATTGATTTGTTGTCTTGGATAACTATAATGTCATTTTTTATCAGTAGTAAAAATGAAAAAAAAAAAAGGATAAAATAAATAAAAAACTGAGATTGGTGATTTTAATGTAGTTGCTGGAAATTGAAAGGACTATGTAATGGATGGGCTGGGCTAAGGATGTGTCAAGCTGTGTGACAGCGTGGGGGTGATCTTTTGAGTCGTAAGTTTCAAATAATAAAAAAAAGAGAAGGGATTCCTATGACTGGGTATGGGAATGCCCGAGGAAAGAGGAGACAGATTAATCTTGTGAACTCATTTGGAGACTTGGGAGAACCACTGAAAAACAAGGGATGAGTCTACCAAAAACAAACCAGAAAATTATGAAGAGACTTGTGAGAATGAATTACAAGACCTAAAAGGTGTCAGGATTTCATGGAGGAGAAGAAGGAATACAATCTGAGCTGCAAATGAATCAAAGAATCTTTGTGCAAAATTTAGCCTTCATTCTTTGTACATTCCTCTTTTTTATTGTTGTTGTTGTAAAGAAAATAATCTTCCAGGAAGTCATTACATCGATTCCCTGTCACATTAACCCATGCTGAAAACTAAGGTTCTGCCAAGGGAGACAATAGAAATGAAGGATTTGATTTCCCTCTCTCTCTCTCTCTCTCTGTTTTTGATGGAAGCCATTCCAGCTCAGGTGCCTTTGCATTATTAATTCTCCCTCCCTCCCTTTATTGGCTTCAGTGTTTTCCACCAAACTTGTTCACATCRACCTTGTTCAGATCACAGGATCCCAGAATCACTGAGGTTGGAAAAGAACTCTAAGGGCATCAAGACCGATCATTAACCCAGCACTGCCAGGTCCAACAGTAAACTATGTCCCCAAATACCACATCTACACATTTTTGAACACTTCCAGGGTTGGTGACTCTACACTGGGCAACTGTTCCAATGCTTGACCACCCTCCCAGTGACGATTTTTTAAAAAACTTTAATATCTAGTCTTCATTTCCCCTGGCAATATTTGAGGCTCTTTCCTCTTGCCCTTTTATTTGTTACCTGGGGCTGATCCTCACCTGGTTACAACTTCCTCTCAGGTAGGTTTAGAGAGTGATAAGTTCCCCCTGAGCCTCCTTTTCTCTGGGCTGAGCCCCTCCAGCTCCCTCAGCCACTCCTCATCAGACCTGTGTTCCAAATGGTGTTGGTATTTTCTGGATTGTGAGCACAAGAACAAATCTTGTTGGTGCGAACACAGCTGTGGTGCCTGAGCAGAGTTCTCTGGGACTCTGGAATGAGGGAGGATGCTCAGACTCCTGGCCTRTAGTAGGTGAGGTCATTGCAACAGGATATCCAACACGAGACTTATCCTCAGCTATGGTGGTGCCCACCTGCCTCAGATCTGAAGATCAAATCCTTCCCACAGAGAAGTAATCACTGCTAATACAGACCCAGAAATGTCTGTTTCTTGGACAAAAATTATAATATCAGCTGCTGATTTTATCTTTGGATGCATATCAGTAAAGTCTTCCCTGAAAGGGTTTCCTTCATGGATCCATTTGTTTTGCTGAATTTCACTTCTCCAATAATCCCCATGCACCTGAACCTAAATCCATGTTTTGAACAGCCTGCCCTGTTTCCTGTAGCTCTGTCTCTCCCATTTTCTCTCTGGTGGTTGCACATTACCTGAGGCTGTACTAGTTGAACTCTCTAGCAGGAGTTTTCTGTCTGTTCTTTGCTATCAAGGGAACAGGCAATTTAGCAGTACAGCTGTTTGAAAATGCTGTGCTGGGAGATTTTCAGCTTTAACAGCTCATTGCAGGGCTTGTTTGTTTTTGTTTTTTAATTACTTCTCATTTTGAAATGTGTGCTGCTCGTTATAATCTATCACATGTGAGGACATAATTTATCATGTTGGAAAGTTGAAATTAAAAAAAAAGCCATACACTTTCAAAACTTTCTTTTTCCTTGTGGATTTTTTACTTCTCATTGTAAATATTCRTTCCAGTCTGGAATGATGTTTTTCTTCAAAGCAAATCATCATTTATCATACAAAGGATATTCTGAATTTTTCTCAGCTCTAATAAGTGGATTAAGAAGTTGGTGATGACTCCTCAGTTTAAAGGGAAGTGGGATCTTTTAATCAAGGCATGGTATTCTTTTGCCAAACATCAACCTGAGCTGTATTTACGTGCTGCTGCGAAAGAAAGAATGYTTTTTAAACTGCCTTCACACTCTGTTGCCATTGAATATCCTGCAATGGAGTGGATATCACTGATTTTCTGTATCTAACAGTTGACAATTGGTGCATTCACTGTGTGCTTCACCTCTGAAGGAGTGTAAACCAATCTGAACCAATTTTCCTGCTTGGTTCTCTTGTCCTTCCAGGTCAATGTCCTCTGTCTATCCTATTGCAGTGTCCACTCTCATTTATTCTTCATTACAAAGCTAGTGAAGGGTCTGGAGAGTAACTTCTATGAGGAGCAGCTGAGGGAGCTGGGCTTGTTTAGCCTAAAACAAGCCTAAAAAGAAGATTCAGAAARTCTTACCCCTCTCTAAAACTCCCCAACAGGAGGTTGTAGCCAGGTGAGGCTTGGCCTTTTCTCCCTGGGAGCAAGCAACAGAATGAGAGGCCTCAGGCTTCTCTAGAGGAGGTTCATGTTGGGTATCAGGAAGAATTTCTTCACAGAAAGGGTGTTCAGGTATTGGAATGGGCTGCCCAGGGAGGGGGTGGGGTCCCCATCCCTGGAGATGTTGAAGAAACAACTGGATGTGGCACTCAGTGTCCTGGTCTGGTTGAGAAGTTGGGRATCAGACAAAGGTTGGACTCAATGTCCTTTGAGGTCTTCTTCAGCTTTAATTATTCTGTGATTACCACCCTTTCCTCCCTTGGCTTGTCAGTGATTTTCCCTGGATGTAAGCACAGCAAATGAACACAGTCCTTTCCCTGGGAAGGCCACAGACACTGACGAATAAGTCCTGGCAGCTGTTCCTGCAGCAGATTGGTGCTCCTTTGCTCTGCCACTCTGCACCCAGAGCAGGGCTGACAAGGAGGGGCACAGGCTTGCAGTACAAGYCTCTGTCAGAGCCCATCCTGCAGCCCTTCAGAGAGAGCAAAGCAAAATCCAGATTCCACACTGACACAGGCATCCATCCCCCAGGCTGCCAGCCCGGGGATAGATCTGATCACAGGCTGGTGTCTGACAGAGGTGACTTCTTAAACCACTGAGGCAAGATTATCCAGGGCTCCTTTGTCAGCTGCCTGCAGCTGCAAGCAGGGAACATTTTGGCAGGCAGCTGCCCCGACTGCTCACGCTGTCTCTCACACACAAACACACATTTGTGCACAAGTGAAGGAATCWCTTAGCAGATGTACTCACAACAGCTCCTAAACTGTGTTTTTATTTTGCAGTCACCATGGAAATCAGGCATTGATCAAAATTATTGAACAATTAAGGCATGATAATGAGCGTCTAATACGGCTGGTAATGTGATTACAGTGTCATATAACTTAAAGCTGTTCTGCGGGGTCGTGAGGCAGGATGCTGGAATATTAAGGGCATCTCTCACTCCTGTGTTCATTCAACATATTYAAAAAATGCAGTTAAGAGAACCTGGGGAGGAGCAAAAACAAAAATTGGAGATAAAAATGTCACTAGCAGTGCCACCAGTTGTCCACATGAGTGGCTTTCCAATGGACAGGTACCAATGTTTTGCTTTGCTGCACTRTATCTGAAGAAGGGATAGAGAAAGGGGTAAAATTTTGCCTCCACACAAAGAAGTTCAAGGGTGTGGGAACAAAAAGTGGGGAAAGCTGAAAATGCAAGTCAGAATTTATCATGCAAGTGGAGCACAGGAAACAATTTTATTCTTTCCACTGGCCATGATCCCTTGACTGTGGATAAGGTTTGTAGGAGAGTGACAATTCCCTTGTCTTACAAGTGTAAATACTGCTTCAGGGAATATTTGCAGTTCAAGGGGGAGCCTCAGGTTTGTGTGCAAAGCATAAGGAACGTGGATTGGTTCTGCTAATCACGCTTGTGCAAAAATCAGGCACATATGTAGRAGAACGTGCACGTTCAAAGGTGCCTGTGCTTCATTTGCAAATGAAAAGTGCATCTTCTTTCCATATGCAACATGTCAAATTGAGAGGATCCAAAAAAATCCCCAAAACTCTGCCTGTCTTGCACTTCCAATGCTGCAAAATTTAAAAAAATGTTGAACCTTCTATTCAAATGTGGCTCTAAGTACATTCAGCATCATCATCACTTCATGGAGCAGTAATGATGCAATGGAGGGTGACTCAACATTCAAGCACCATTTAAGATCATGACTTATTTCTTTAAAATTATATTCCCATCTTCTCAAGGGAGAATCCCAGTGTTAAGACATGTAAATGACCAGACTTATCAAAGGATAACTGTTTTACTAACTTGACTGTGTCTAAAATTTGGTCCTGAAATTTTAAAGCATTTCACAATTCTTTAGCCAAGTGAAGTGAAGGTGACTCAGTTGATCCAGTCATGTATGTTGTAGATGATCTCAACTAATTTTCAATGTTTAAATTCACCTTAARTGAAACCCACTTAGCTGAAACTTAAGTGTTGACCTGTAGATATGCATCAGTGCTTTAATGCTTGTTGTAGCCAGTGGAGAACTAATCAGTCAGAGCAGCCCACTGCATCCAGTAATCTGGAAAACCACTGGAGACATAATTAATGTGTCTAAAAATATGCTTTTGAGGTGATTCCTCCYCTCTGCTCTACTCTGCTTATAYCCCACCTGCCCTGCTGCACCTGAAATGTTCTCCAATACRCCTCTGCATCAGCTGAGGGAGGTTCAGTTGTCTCAGCAAAGCTGACCTGGTGCTGTGTGAGACACYCTGAGATTCCTCTTGTGCATGTCTSAGGGATAAAAAACATCCACAGGAAATATCCCAGGCCCTGAAGCTTCTGTCCTTGTGGTGCCACGCTGGATAGATAAAGAAATATATATATTCAAGGCAGTATCAGGTTTCTTTAGAAGCTGTGAACTTGCGCATGTTTCAGATACATAAACACAAGTTTTAGTTCCATTTTTGATGTCTTAGGGTATCCCTCCAGWTAGTAGTGAGAGATCCTATGCCAGATCTGCCAGTTTCTGAAGGTAGAAGGTACGGTCTTAGCTGGCATCAGATATCTRTGGTGATTAATAGAGTCAATTTAGAGGGAAATTGGGAAATTCACCTGGCCAAATACAGGAATTTGTTTTAGGATGAGGTGAATTAGCCTTAAAATCCATTAAAACTGCTAACTCTTTCCCYTTTAACCATAAAAGCAACCCATGGTGATCTCATCACCTATAATCACCTATCCCAAGTGCTGTTAATACTCACATTTAATTAAATTAATCATACAAAACTAATAGGCCTCTCTTTTTTTGTAGAGAATTTATAATTTTTTTCTGATTTGTTTTGGTAATTTCCTTGGTTTARGGAAATACAGATTTTTTTTCCCTATAACTGGAGTCCTTAAATCTTCTTGTCTCTGGGAACCACAGAACACAGAAAAAGTAAATTACTTCCTTGGAAGAAGGGATCCRATCTTTTTTTTGACAGCTCTTTTCTCACCTCATTATTTCTCCATCACAATAACTAAAGCTGTCAGATTCCTGATGGAAAGCTGCAAGGGAAGCATGTTGCAAGCAGCTGGTCTTCACAGAGCTGTTGATTCCCTGCTCTACCCACCCTGTTCCCAAATGTAGAGTGCACAAACAAAGCAAAACAAAGCAGAAAATACATTTTCTTCCACCGGTGCAGGTTTGCCAAAGGAACAGGGAATTTTACTGACATGTTCAGTAATGTGAGACTAGAAATAAGAAAAATGGATAACTGGATAATGAAAAGTGTGAGTGGGTTTGTTGAGCTGGGATCTAAGGATTTGTGTCATGGATGAGATACCCTCCTTCCCTCCCTTGGTTTCTGGATGTTGGAATTTGCTGGATGTGCTTTGAGATCCACAGGTGAAAAGCAATGTCTGGGACCTAGGAATTATGGGATAATTCTCTAGGAATTATGGCTGATGCTGGATCTAGAAAAAGAAGTTATCATAGAATCACAGAGTCATAGAATCATAGAATGGCCTGGGTTGGAAGGGACTTAAAGATCTCCTCATTCCAACCCTCCTGCCCTGGGCAGGGCCACCTTCCAATGCTGTTTCACAGTGTGTTAGAGGTGTTAGAGGAACACCCTAAGGCATGGAAAGGTGGTTTGGGAAGAATAAATGTGGGAAAATGGAGCTCTAAGGGGTCAGAAAAGGCAGGTCAGTTGCAAAGATGGCTTTCACTTATYTTCTGCAAAAGCTCYTTTTGTCTCCTTCTCTATGGATCTGGTCACTTTCCTCTAAAAGGCTTAGAGGGTTCAATGGTTCAATTCATTGCATTAACTGTYTGCTGTCTATATCAAGAAGCAGTAAACCAAAAGCTTTTAGATCAAATTTTCTCCTTTGAAGAGGAAAAAAATAAGGATTTGGTACTGACATGGGAAAACCATGTAGCTATAGAGCTGGTCCTGCCATGTAAATTGGGTCACTTTTCACATCACTCACTCTTAAAATAAASAATGACTACTTGTTGAGCCTTTTARCCCCTCCCCTTTCTCCACAATGGTATAATTATTAATGTCATTTCTGAAATGTCTCCATAGGAATTGCAACTTTTACCAAAAAAAATCACTGAGGTTGTTGACAGTAATTTATATATGTTTAGGCTACCAATAAATCTTGGAGTTAAAGGAAGCCTACAGCAAGGACATCCCCATGCCCTGGCAAGCAAATAATTTAGGAAAACCATTTGCATAATTAACATATTATAAGGTATCAGGACATCTCTCCTTGTTGGTCTTGGTATTCCTCTGATGTCATTATCAAGGTAGACATGACAAATAATATTTTATGTCTATGAATGATAATCAGCACACTGCAGAGTGTGTATCRTTATTGATTTGATTAAAGGTTTTGATCTGAGAAATTACCAATTAATGCTATCTAAATTAGTCTCTGTGGGTTTGGACAGAGCAGCAGGAAAATRATTCTCTCATAAAGCTAGTGATTGGACACAAAAGCAATTTGTTTAATCGTGCTAAATCTGAAAAGAAAATATTCAATTTGGAGGTTTCCTGCAGGTCAGCCCTCAGTTCCTCATTAGTCATTAATGGCTGCACTTCAGCCCTACTGTCGGAAATTGCATGGGCACTTTAGAGAGACTTAATTATAAAAAGACAGGAGAAAAATTCTTCCTTAAACAGCTGAGAGTCTGTGGTAACTGGATCTGCTTCAAAAAGTGAGGACAGAGCAAAGCAATTTTGGAAAGGAACTTGCTAACCTGGCAAGGAGGAGTTTGAACTCAGCTTGCTGGGCTAGGGACAGCAACACCCTGGGATAATCAGAAACCATGGATGAGAGGAAGCAAGCAAAGCACAGAGCAGAGGAGGATGAGACTCTCCTTTGAGTACCTGAACACACCCAGCACGACAAGTACACAGGAGGAATGAGAAAGCCACGTGCAGGTGCAGAGATGTGGCACTGGAATTACAGGGATTTGGAGGAAACTCACAGYGCTGGAGCACTGTGATGGACAGAGCATTTTGTAGGGAGAGGAAGGGAGCATGGCAGCAGAGCTGTTTTCTCTCACCTGATTCTGCTGCACAACAAGCTGCAGATGGATCAGCAGAGCTCCCTTACGAGGAGGAGCTAAAAGAGACTTAGAGAATCACAGAATAGCTGAGTGGGAAGTGATCCCCATGGGGATCATTGAGTCCAGCTCCTGGCCCTGCACAGGACAGCTCCAAGAGTCACACTGTCACCATCATATTTTCTGAAAAATCCTCTTTGCCCAGGATTTCTCTCCTGGGAAGGTGAGAAGCCACAGAGAAAAAGGAAAACAATATTATCTCATTTCCTTCTCCTGTGTTTTGCTGCTTTGGAATGTGGTTGAGGATTRTTTATCCAACAGGTGAATTGTTTTTAGTTATTGGCCAATTACGGCCAAGCTGTGTCAGACTCTGAAGAGCGAGTCACGAGTTTCTCAGTATTATCTTCTAGGCTCTGTCTGCATCCTTTCTCTATTCTTTAGTATAGTATTCTTTAATATAATATAATATCATAACATAATAAATTAGCCTTCTAAGAACATGGAGTCAGATTCATCTCTCCTCCCCATGATGGGGGACCCCAAAAATACCACATCACACCATGTACCTGAGAGCATTTTCCAAACTCTTCTTGGACTCTGTCAGCCTTGGGRCTGTGACCACTTCCCTACAGGCCCATTCCACTGCTCAACCACCTTCTGAGTGAATAACTTTTTTGTAATATCCAGCCTAAACCTCCCCAGCACAACTTCAGGCCATTCTCTCGAGTTGTGTCACTGTCACCACAGAGCAGAGATCAGTGCCTGCCCCTCCTCTTCCCCTCAGGAGGAAATTGTAACTGCAATGAGGTCTCCCCTCAGCCTCTTCTTCTCCAAGTTGAACAAACCAAGGGATCTCACCTGCTCCTTGTGTGGTTTCACCTCCAAACCCTTCACCATCTTCTTTACCATCCTTCAGACATACTCTAATAGCTTAATATTCTTCATATATAGTGATGAAATTTTTACATTTTGGCCTGTTTAGCCAGAAGAGAAGGCTAAGGGGTTACTAACTTCAATSTCCCCAAAATTTAGTGGTATTAGAGATACAGGCTCCTTTCAGAGGTGCCCCACTAAAGGCAGTGGTCACAAATTTTGGCTGTTTGGAAATATGTTAAAAAATTCTTCATCACCAGAATGTTTAAGTACACATTTAGGGGCTGGAGAGCCTGTGACATTTCAAATACTTGTRGATTTTGCTGCACAGCCAAGGGGAAGGAGGTTTACCTTGGAAATCAGCCCTGTCTTCAGCAGAAGTTTCAATTAGGGAACTCCAGATACTCAGTCCAACCAAAGTGATTTTTTGATTCCTCACTGGCTTGCAGAGCAACTCAGCAAATAAATATCACTTAGAATTTGGCTCTTCATTCATAGCAGTGGCACCACTTGTCTGAAAGCTCCCTCAACATATTTTGCTGCTCAGAATCCTGATACTTGTAGCAGTGAATACAACGCAGGCAACCCAGGAAGTGGAGAAAAAWATGCCTAAATAGAAAGTTTTGCTACAGATTCCCATTTCACCTCTAAAATYCTCCTGAAGTTATCCTCAGAAGGGGCATTAATTTATATCACAGAGTCACAGAATTAACCAGGTTAGAAAAGACCTTTGAGATCATCAAGTCCAACCCATGACTCTTTGGGGTCTCCTCATTTTCCATGGTTGTACTGCAGGTTTTCAATGACCAAAACAAGACTGTGGAAGTTTTTATTGAAAGAAAGCAAAATATTCCCTGTCCATGGTGTGGGGGAATGGAGCTAGATGATCTTCAAGATCCCTTCCAACGTAAACCATTCTATGAAAAAACATATAAATTTCTGTGTTGCTTGTTCTAAATGCAATTCTGTGCCTTCAAGAGTTTATAATCTAATAGTAGCACAGAACTATTTCACGTAAGTTGAATCATTACCCAGATGTTCCTCCTAAGTATGAAATAAGTTGTTCAATGCTTTTCTCTTTTCAGCTGCATCCTGGAAGTCACAATGAAAAGYGCAATTCACTCCAAAACTTCCGCCAAAAAGGGCTCCACATGAACCCAGTATCACCAAGGATTTTCTYCATTGCATCACTGAACCATTAAACTCAGATCATTGGCATGGCTCAGCGTCCTGCACAAGCTCTTCCCTTAATTTCAGGGAAAGACCAGTGAGGATTTAAGGGTTTGGTCTGTTGATTCTCATGTTTATTGCTCCCATTACCAGCTTGGAACATGGAAAAGCGAATCCAAGCCTTTTACTGCCTGGCTTTGTTTCTATAAAATTCTGTGCATCCCCTTGGCTGTGAATTTGCTGGATTGATTGTGGGGGTGTTTTCTGGAGGAACTTGAAAGTGAGCGCTGTATGAGTACATTCTTGGGACACAGCTGTTTGTTAGCACAAATTACCTCTTGTTCTGACCACCTCCCCCTCCAAAGCACCTACTGAGAGAGGCAAGGGAAGATATGAGCTTTGCCATGGCAACCCAACACCTTCTAGTGAAATTAAAACTCAAATGGAAAACGATGGCAGGCTCAGTTGCATAACAAAAACCTCGCTTTTCCTCTCAAATGAAGCTGATGGAAGTTTTAGATGTGTCCTGAGATATTAATAACTASTCAGAATTTTTCTAGAGACAGCGAGATGAATAAAATAATTACAACAGTGGCGGTAAGACTGGTAATAAAATGAGCAACTCTCTTTGAACTCGAAGCTATCATTAGATTGACTGAGGAGATCAGCATTTGGGCTTAGGTCCCTAAAGCAGAGTCTCTGGCTGATACAAAGGTATGAGAAAAATAATACTGTTCCAGTATTTCAATCTTTTTAAATAGCAGAAGAGTTTCCCACTGGGGTATGGTTTGCAGAGGAAGGGAGTGCCTCGTTATTTTGTTTTACAGGGTGTCATTCCAGACCCAGAGCCAGGCAGGATTATACTTTTGCAGAGGAAAAGGATAAAAATAGCCCTCGATACATCAAAGGCAAAAATTAGAAAACATCTTGGAAAACAAGATGAGCTTAGATGTGGCTCACTGACTTTATATCTGTCAATCTGCTGTTTAGAACATGAGAGATGAGAAAATGCCACTGTCCTGTTTAAGAGAATTTTTTGTTAAATGACTTGGATTGTGAGGGGTTTGATTTCAAATCCTCATTTGGACACCCTCTGATCTGGTTTTGAGAGGAAAGGCACCCCAGCTCCCATCCCCTGGAATTTTTTTCTGCTTGTTTTCTKTCTCACATTCTATTTTATACAAATACAGGGAATGTGCTTAGGAGCCAGAGATAAATATGCCTTCATTTTTTCCTTCAATGGTTTTCTCTCTCTCTCTTAATGGAGCTTTATTGTATCCCAGACTAAAGATTTATTTTCTGAGAATTTTCATGTGTCTCCATTCTGATAAATTGCTACTTTCAAAAAATTTTGCATATGATTAAAAAAACTCCTGAGTAGTTCAGCCAGTAGTTTCTCTTCTGAAGACTGTATGACCTACACYACTTTCACCAATGGAAGCAACAGCAATTTAGAAAAAAGTAAGTTTATATTTGGGCTTTCTCCTCATTGACCATTCAGGAACTGAATTTCCATGTCATGCTTCTTCTATGTAATGGAGCGTCAACCAGTCCAAGATATTACAACCAGATCTCACGCAGGTCAGTATCTTGAAATAAATGTGGAGCTCAGATTTTGCTCCTTGTGATTTCCTCTATGCATGATGGCAATTTTAAATCAAATCACTCCTCCTTACACTTCCCATCTTATGTCAGTGATGCTTGAGCATCTCAATCCTCACACAGGATTCCCAACATTCAAGAGCCCATAAACATCATTCCACCCTTACCAGCAAGATGGAGCCAACTGCAGAAGAGACAATGTGGGATGAACTTATTGTAACCCCCATTCCCTTTCCTCTTTAGCCACTGAGGTGGAGGTGATAGGGAAAATCTGGAGTGAAGCTGAGCCCAGGAAGAAGGAAAAGGAAGATGAAAAGGGTTTTTAAGATTTTGTTTTATTTCTCATTTTCCCAGTCTGATCTGAATGATGATAATTTAAATAAATTTTCCCAAGCCTAGCCTGTGACAGCAATCAGTGAKTGATCTCTCCCTGTCCTCATCTCACCCCACAAGCCTTTCATTATTCTTCCTCTCCCCTGTCCAGCTGAGGAGGGAGGTGATGGAGCAGCTTTGTTGGGCRCCGTGTGTCCAGCCAGGCTCAACCCATCACGAGGCCTAAAAAAAGTAACACTTTCCCAAAAAAGGCACACTGATCTTGCTTGGATGGCTAGACTGCTCTTTTTTGCATGGTTTTTAAGCTAAAAGAGGAGAGATTTAAATTAGATGTTAGGAAGAAATGTTTTGGGGATGGTGAGGCCCTGGCACAGGTTGCCCAGAGAAGCTGTGGCTGCTCCAACCCTGAAAGTGTCCAAGGCCAGGTTGGATGGGTCTTGGAGCAACCTGAGAWGGTGGAAGGTGTCCCTGCCCATGGCAGGGAGTAGGAATGAGATGATCTAGAAGTCCTCTCCAACCCAAACCATTCCGTGGTTCTATGATCTGTCTCAAACACATGGGAGTTACTCATGCCTACMACCCTGTGATGAGATAAGGCTGTGGCTCAGACAGAGACAAGGAATCTCCAACTGCAGAAGAGACTTTTGCACTCACAGTCCTCCAGTTATCCTGATCTAGCCTTGCATTTCAACCACCAGTTTTATGTTTCCTTCAAAAGAGATTCACTTTCTGGCTAATTTGAAGGTGAAGCTCTCTAGACACCACTTTGCAACAACAGAGATCTGACTGAAAGGACCAGGTTCTGAAAGAAATAGCTTCAACCTACTGAGAAAGACGCAAACATGTGGGTTTAGAAATSTCATTTATTGTTATTCACCCAAGCTCTTCATTTCTTCCTCTAAAGGGAGCTCACACAAAGCTCCTCAAGCGTGTGGGCTGGAACAAAACCTTCAAAAGCCTTAACGAGGTTCTCGGAAAAAGTTGGTTAGCCTGTTTAGTCATAAGATTTTTTCATCATACACTTTCATTTTCATTTAAATGAAAACATTTTGAAATAAAAAAAGGAAGTTAAAATTCTGTTTGGAGAGGGAAAATGAAACAGTTGGAAATGCACTTTTGGTGCAGAAGAAATGAATTTTTAAAAAAGCAATTCCAAAAGTTAGCACGTATCGAACGAAAGTTTTTTCTTTTACAATTTCATTTCCTTAGAAGTTTTATTGAAATTGAATATATTTGCTGCATTTCCAAATAGTAAAATGGTTGGAAATTATGGAATTCCTCTAAGTGGAATTTCTTTCCCTGCCTAGCTCTGCTTTGAGGGAGGAGGAGAAATGCAATTTTCTTTGAAATATAACTCAAATGACTTGTAGGTAGGAACCATTCTTGTAGGTGTTGTAATCATTATGTTGGTGTCTATACTAAACATTTTTCCTTTTGCTTGAATCCTTGTTTTATGTCTTCCTCCTATTATAATCTTAGACACTGCTTTTCCTGTGGCTGTGTACTGCCTGTCCATGGGCTGAATGTGAAACCATTAAACTCCTCTATATTACACAGCAGAGTTTTTCAAACTTGAAAAAGTATTTACTCAAAGATGACAACAATCCCCTAGATTGCCTACAGGAACTATAGTAGAGTAAAATAATTCACTGAGCTGGGACCTTACTTTTAGTATCTTGATCAAAAAAAMCTCCTCTAAGAACATTAAACGATAGAAAATATAAATAAATGGTGTTAATATGTGTTACAAAATGTGGCACATGATTACAATGTACAAACCTTGATGGTATTTATTGGGGTAATTACTTGTCTGGGGTAATTACTTGTCAAGGCACCTGTAGTCACTGCTTCTCTGACTGTAGATTCTTCTGTCCTCTAAGATCATAAAAGCCTCATAGTAGTCCTATTTTTCCACAGATTCAGGTGTGCCTGGAGCAGAACTCTACAGTACTAAGTGCCTTTTGGTAATACACTTCATAATAAATCTTAAAAGCCTCTGCTTCATCCTTGCCAGAAAGTATTTTGGGAAAGGTTGCCAAATTGCTGCAATTTGAAGAACATGGCTTCCATTTAATGAAATCTGTGGTTATATTGAAGCACATAATCATGTGGAAAATGCACAAGAATTACATTTCTGCCTTGGAACTGCAGCCTTAAAACGCAGATCGAAAATCAGAGAAAAGGGAAAAACCAAGAGAAAAGCACTTTGCTCCCTCCAATCTCCACTTCCATCAGACAAGCAGAGTCACCTTGTATTCTGCTGGAGACCAGCACCCCTGCCCTCAGCTGAAGTGCCCATGCATTTAGTCTTTCATTTTTCCTGTTAAAGAGCTCCCATGAGACACTATCTGCACAAGAAATGTCTGGCATTTATTATTGTGACACAAGCCACGGTCCGCAGTCTGTCTGGCAAAACACCACAGAGAAAATTATTCAAGAGATCAGGATCAGCCTTAAAGTTCCTTTACAGCCCCCAAAGCAGGGGCTACACCCACAGAAACCAAAAATATTTTTGGCTTGAAGTCTGCAGTTGACTGTCACATTAACTTATTTTGAGGAATTAAAAAATCACAATGTTTATTTCRGGAAAGAAATTAAAGGGGCAATGTGTAAAATAGACAGACCTGAGCTGCTCATGGTTTCATCACAAGTTAATTACACATAAAGCTATCTCATCTTTGACCCTGCCTGCTCTTCAGGTAAGTTCTAGGTGTTTACTGTTCATTATAGGTTGATACTAATGGAAAATCTACAGCCTATCACTAGAATAAATACAACATTTTGGAGAGCCTTGTAGCCTAAGCAGTGCTAATATCAGTCATTAAATATGTCCAGAGTAAAACCACTAAATAGCTTGGGCTGAAAAAGAGAAGTCCTACAAAAATTCCAATCTAGACTGTAATAGTATCCCATTTTAAAATATTTGGGTTCTTAAATATCACTAAGAAATAAAGATCCTGAGAAAAATCACCTGTTATAACACCTTCCTGCTCCTGCTGCAGTGGTTACCACAGTCCCATGCAAAATTTATTTTGTCTGAAATATCATGGAAATTGAAAATCTCAGCACAGATGTGCACTAGATTCAGGTGTCAGCTTTCAGGGAGCTGTTCCCATTATTATATATTACATCTATAAATATAAAACTAGAAAAAACAAGGGGTTGTGTTTTGCCTCCTTAGTTCTCCATTTGTCTTGCTCAATAAACAAGTTATAATTTCCAAAMAAAGACCTGTATGAAAGCTATTGTTAACACTGAATGTAAGTTTTGTAAATGGTTGACGTTAGACCAAGGGTTGAATCCAAGCCAATAGGATCACACAAGTTTTCTAAACTCACAATTTCACCACAGGTGGTGGAGATAGTTGGGATCTGAGGACATCTGAATGATGCYTCTCATCCCTGTCCTTGTCACCCCTCATCCCTGTCCTCAGAACACACAGGGAGCCATCACTTCCCTCCACTGCTCTCCTCCAAAGGGCAATAGCAGCAAATCTTGAGAGAGAAGTATCAGATTTCCAGAGTTTCCTAAATTTTTATCTCATCCCCTGAGGTTAATTGATGGCAGTGGTGGAAGCTTAAGGGTTTAAGTCTCTCCCGATCCCCTGCAGCACCATCTTCTTCAATGRCACTGCTAAAATACCAAGTTCAGACTTCATCAGCCTCAGCGCCTGAATTTTAGTCAATTTTAATGCCTAAATGATACTAGAAAGATGCAAAGGAAGACCAACATCTTCTTTGCTGTTAGCATGTCCTGAAATATTTTCCTTTATCTCCAGGACGAAATGATCTTCTCTTTCCTCCTCCATCTTTTTTAAGTTAATGACTCAAAAATATATGTTGGACATGAGCAATTTAGCTCTAACTGTGATGACAACATTTAATTTACTTGAGTGCTCTTTATGAGGGGATGTATTTGTTTTATACAGATTCCCTGCCTTCAGTCAATGTCTCCTTCCAGCACTCAGTATTTAGAGTTGAATCCCTTGAGGTTTATACAATTAGAGTCGCTACAGGGAAGTGATACCATGAGATACACATTTTCCCAGCCTCTCTTAGGATTAAGCAGGCAGCTGACACCAAACAGACAAAATTTGCCCTGGATCAAGCTGCTTTTGAGGAGGTCTGGAGACTAATTTTCTGTCTTGTTACATACAAATGAAAAAGAGGAGGTCTGGAGACTAATTTTCTGTCAAACTTCTGTGGCAGAAAACCTCTGCACAGACAAAAGTTGAGGAGAGGATTTCCTTAGCAGTGGTTGAACTGAGCTGGAACAGGTTGGCCAGAGAAGTTGTGGATTCCCCATCCTTGGAAGTGTTCAAAGCCAAGTTGGATGGGGCACATGGCAGAGGAGTTGGAATTAAATGACATTTAAGGTCCCTTCCAACCCGAACTATTCTATGATACTAGGATCTCACATTTTCRTTCAGGTATTTTTTTAAACAAAACCCAAAGATTTTGGCTGGAATTGTGATGCACAAATTCACATGCAGGGGTGTAATGCAACATGGAGGGGAAGAAAACTGCAGGAGAGGAAGAGAATGGACAACATGAAGACACCCTTGCACTTCTGCTGCTGAGCCACCTGTCCATATCTAACCTAAAAAGGTGTATCCAAGGTTGAAAGCAGATTCCAGCTCCAAGCACAGCCTGGAGCACCCAATATATCARTGTTTTCTGGGATACTGAGAGCACCATCTTGGGAAAAGCCTCCATTAGTTCACTGGCTCATCCAGCAATTGTGAAATTCTTCCGGGCTTCTTTCGGAGTTTTGGAACTCAGGAAATTGATAAACTTGTCACTTATCAACACTTTTCCATGAATTTTCTGCATTTCAGATGAGATTTTCATCAAGGAGGACTTGCTGCACCTCTGCTCCATATGGAACTTTCCCCTTTTGGGTAACAAGAACCTGGGGAATGGCTCTGAGATGAGACATCAGCCAGGGATGGCTGAGAAATCCCTAACAGGCAGTGGAGAGGCTGCTGCTGCTCCCAAATTGTTTTCTCAAAAGAGAAAGTCAGAGTTTGGGCTTGCATAGTTTAAATAACATTAGACATAACTAAGGGGTGAGGGAATGTCCATGAAAGTGACTTCTGTCAAGGTCTCTATAATTTTTATGACATATATGATTTTTATTTCAACATCACACTGTTCAATGGATTATTTTTAGAAGCTTATATGATGCTTTTCTAGAAGTTATTTTTTATTTAAAAAATATAATATTTCCCTAGTAAATTCCACTAAAGCTTTGACTGGCAGTGAGAATAGTTTCCAGCATCAAAACCACTTAGCTCCATTAATAGGGGGGAAAAAATAGCTCTCCATGTAATATTAACACCCCAAATTCCTCTTTTTGCAAAACTGAAATAAATGCAAAAACCCTCCCAAAATGGCAGCCGTTTACAAAAATTTAAGCTCAAAACCATTTGTGCTGAGATTGAGGAATATTACAGAATGCTCAAGCTGTATAAAGATGAATTTTATCATGCAGGAGTTCAATCTAGCTTCAAATTTACAGTATTCATGGAAAAAGAACTAAGATATTTTATTCTGTGTGTGAAAAAGGCAAATGAGAGCCCATCTCTGTTTCTGGCATTAGACATCACCACATATGTGATGACAAATAATGAACAAGACAAGTATCCAAGGTGACTGACTGCGAATGTAAGAAAATAAATGCAGAATAAAAATGAGAGTTAAATTATTTCCCTAAACACCAACCAAAAAAAAGAGAAAAAAAATAAAATAATGCACAGAAATTCTCTGGCTGTCAAGCCCTGTGAAGTCTATTGTAGTATCATGAGAGTATTAAGCATATAGGAAGCATAAAAGTCAATGAGAGAGAGAGCAAGTATGCAAGCATAAAACTGACAGGTGACAAAATTTATTGTGCTTGGTAAGTCACTTTTATAATTGATATAGCTTTGTTATTAATTTTTAAAGCTGTGTACTTATGCCAAAATGAATTGTCTAGGTGTTAAAATTTGTGTCTCATCCCTCATTGTTATGAAATGGGAGTGAGAAGAGCCAATTCAATAAAGTGCTGCTTCTACTGCTATCCCTCCCAGGCTTCATTTCCCCAGGATGGAAGGGAATGGGACACCTTGCAATAAAAACAAATGTTCTCAAGGTGCTTTTTATCTTCCTTGTTTTATTCCTAATGTTGCTTGATTGCTGCAGAAAAGACACGTTTAGTCAAAGGTCACCGAGAAAGCACAAAARAATAAAACCTCCACATTTGTGAAAATCCCCACTGTGTAAAAGCCTGCTCTGAGACTTACCCATCAGTGAAATTTCATTTTCTGGAGGGATTTGAAGTGATGCTAAGCCTTCAGCTGGCTTTTGGCCTTGTGGTGAGCTTTACCCTCTTGGGAAAATGGCTCTGACGTCAATTGAATCAGATGACAGGTTTTAATCCATTTTTTTCCTCTTTTTACTATTACTTTTTGGACATTGTATTAAAAAGTAGAAATCTTCAGAAATGCAAAGTCTGATGTACCTGTATATTCACATCAATTCACTTTATCACAGTAAAACTTTGATGTATATATATAAAAATACAAAATAGTAATTGTGTTTTCTTGCATCATAGCAACATGGAAACTTATCAGAGAATAATGGAATAATTGGGGCTGGAATGGCCCTTAAAATATCTCATTCCAACCCCTGCAAGCAGGGACAACTTCCACTATCCCAGGTTGCTCCAAGCCCTGTCCACCCTGGCCTTGGACAGTTCCAGGGATGGGGCAGCCACAGCTTCTCTGGGAATCTGTGCCAGGGCCTCCTCACCACCCTCACATCATGCAAAACTCAGATTTTTCTTGACCCCACTTTTTACTTCTCCTTCCATCCCACTGACACACAACAGCTTTTCAGCTTTGCCAAACCAACAGTTTTTGGGTTTTAACAGTGAACTGGACCAAGAGATGGTATATGGCAGCCTCAATGGAAAAATGAATCCTCAAAAATCTCTCTTGCTCCAGTAACGCTCCTCTATGCTACTGAGTGTAAGATCTCCAACAACAAAATGAACTTCCTGAGTCAGTGTGGCTTTTTTTTTATATCCAAAAAACACGTCCCTTTCTTTTTCAGAAGACAAAGAGAATCCTTCTAACATTCAATTTTAATGAACATCAGTAGAATTTTCATTATTTCCCTGCCAGTCACTGGCATTGTTTCTAGCAGACAGAATAGTTCAAGGTAGACTCAGAGGTTTATTTTTCTCTTTYAACTTGAGGGTGTCATCATTCATTTCCAGTGGAGCGTAAGAATGTCATGGCAAATGGAATATTGTGAGTTTTGGGGGAGACTTGCACAATCTGATTAGAGTTTCCATATGGAATAACATATCATTAAGCACTGTTGATCCTTTAAAATATATCCTGAATTTATCCTGTCTATGAGAGGTAGGGTCAGCTCCTGGTCTGTGATTAGGGCAGTAGACAGCCATWATAATCACTGGAAATATTTGCTGTCACTAACTCCTCAGGATCCTTGGATGTCCATGTTCCTCAGAGAGGTACCCAGGTTAGACTGGAGGAAAAAAGGAAATCAGTGTAATCTCATCCTCAATATTTTTTTTTGTGCAAAAATAATTACAATAGAGTTTTGTACAAAATCAGAAGGAGATCCAAAGTAGACGCAATTCTACTGAAACTATGAAATGTCTWTAAGTTGATGAGGAGAAATAAATATTTATATATTATATATTTAGATTAAAATTCTATCATCTAATAGATTTTAAAGCACATTAATAACTGAGGAGTAAAATGTGATATTAGCTCTTTATCTTCACAGCGAAGATGAGGAAAAAATTAAGCACAGAAATATTTGGGGCTATTTTCATTTACTTTCATTTTCCCAGATCAGACACTTTAATCTAATTWTTGTCTTTGATACAAAAATTTAACACTGTGTTTTCAGAAGTATTCTGTCCCTGCAGATTTTGGTTTTTTGCTCTTTTTTATTGGAGTCTTCAAAGTTTTTCATCAAATGAAAGACTTTATAGGACAAATTCTCCTGAGAAAATTGAAATACATTTCTACCATGGAATTTTCTTTTTTGTCTGTATAGACTCCAGGACTCTACTTGTGTACTGTGATAATTTTCTTTATAGGTTATCATTTCAGCCAAAATTCCCAGAAAAAAAAATGCTTCTCAATGGATTTAGTCTCTCCTGTCTTCTAGTTCATTTCACGCACATATGCCGTGTGCCTCTCAGATTATTATGGAGCGTCCCTAGAGTCTGGTGGTGTGACATCAAGGATTTTTTCATTTTATGTAACAACTACGTCAGAAAATGCTCTGCAAACACTCACTGGTTCCATCACAAAACCATTTCCCCTTTGATTTGCTAATTTCCTTTAACCCTCTCTTCATCCCATGGGGTGATCACTCAGGTGGGAGAAGGAGTCCTCAGAATCCTTTTTTCCCCTGCATTTCAGCCTTAAATCAATGACTTTACTCTTTGAAAATGTCAGCCAGCAGTAGTCTCCCTAACATAGTACAATCCAACTAAAAACTGAGAAGCTCACTATCAAGGAGTAAAACAATTGTAACTTTTTAAAAATGGGATTTTTGGTTTTTAACACATACATAGAATAAGTACACATTTGCAAATGTAGCTGACCTATAATCACTCATTTTCCTTTTTAATAATTATTTTCATTTAGAAAGCTCAATACTGATAAAAATCACTAGGACAAACACTGCTTGGGAAAATCAACCTTGCGGAATTTTGGGTGAGAGGAGGACCTCACTGCGTGTACTGAATGACCTAAGTGAAATTTTAGATGTCTCAGTAAAGTTTATGGATTCAAAGGTGATCTGGGACTATAATTTTTCACTTTATTTCCAGTCCACAAGTCTTACCTGACTCCCATACCTATACTTACACTCAGTAAAAATGCCTTCCCAACACTTTGCAACAAATGCCCCAGAAAATGTTGGTTTCTCCATCACAAGACCCTCCATGAGGGATGGCATCTCCCTGAGCTTCAGACCCCAAAGGAGAAGACTTTTTGATAAAGAGACTTTTTAACAAGGCCTGTAAAGACAAGTATTAGGGTCAAAAAATTTTAAGCTGACAGAGGGCAGGTTTAGATGAGAYATWAGGAAGAAATTCTCCCCTGTGAGGATGATGAGGCACTGGAAGAGGTTGTCCAGAGACTTTTTGGATGCTTCACCCTGGAAGGGTTCAAGTCCAGGTTGGATGGGKCTTGGAGCAACCTGGGATAGTGGAAGTTGTCCCTGCCCACAGCAGGGGGGTCAAAGATGATCTTTAAAAATGCTTTCCAATCCAAACCATTCCACGATTCTGGGAAAGAGCCCTTGGTTAAACCACAGGGATGATTTCCCTCAGAGTTGTGTTCCTCAGCAGCAGAGATGAAAAATAAAACTGAGAAGTTTCCATGGAAACCCCATCATGAATTCAGCTAAGTTCATCAAGCCTAACAAGATTTAGAAGAAACATTCAGGGCTGATGAATTGGTATTTTCCCTGAAACATCTTAGTAGAAGCCCTAGAAATGTGCATAGAGGCCTTTATGGTTTATGTAGGCCTCCTTTAAGAGTTCAGCCATGGCTTTTGCAAACCAGAGAGATGCAGTGAATCACTCACATAAATATTCAGCTTTAGCTCCAGTTGCACCTGTCAAAGCTTCTGCTGCCTTTGCAGCTGAGTGAAGATCTGGCCTGTTATTTGGCCTCGATGGTAATGCCAAGTATTTCTTTTTATTTAGCTTTCCCGGCAATGCTGTTACACTGAAATCTGCTTGTCTATTCTTAGATATCACCACCACCACCTTGCTGTGATCACTGGAGATGAAAGTTTATCCTGCAGGTTTATTATGCTTTGAGAAAACAAATTACTTCCTGACACTCACTCGTCTCTCGTTTTCAAGACCCTTAAATGATTCTCTCATTGACTTCCCAGTGTTCATTTTCTCAGCATCTACACAAAGCTGACAGACATCAGAAATTCAAAGAGATGTTACTTCTCCTGAAGACTGAGAGCTGGAAAGTGATATTGGATCTAACTCTGAGAGAGAATGAATGAGGGGAAATAGTTTTCCTGTAAAATCTTCATCAGCTGCACACACACACACTTGGAAAGGTCCATCAAATGCAGCTTTTTCACTTCCCAGCTCAGTGCAAAGCATGACATCCAGATAATAAACAGAGAGAGGCGATGAAAGCAAAAAAAAAAAAAAAAACGAAAAGAACCTGAAATACTGAGATAGAAACTCAGATTAAAAATAAACTGTCAAATGACTAAATAATTTCAAGATTTTTTCCAATGAGATGATTGCTTGAAATGCTGCATCTATTCCAACATCTTTAGATGATTTTTAGGGTCCCTTCCAACCCAAACTATTCCATGATTCTATGATCTCTGTTTATTTTTAATTCCTCCTGTTTGCAGCACTCCAAGCGTACACARGTTATTTGCAGCTTCTCAAACTGGAAGGAAGTGAATTCCTGTTTTGCTCAGGAATAGTCAAACCAAGAGGACACTTCATCCTGGGAGACTTTTATATATTAAGCTGGCAGCAGCATTCAAAACAGTCTTCCTACCCTCATTTATCCTGCAGCCCACTTGAATGCATAACAACAGACATGGGAATATTATTTATTGGTAACTAGGATTTTCTGCATGTTATTCTTTGATAAATACCACCTTTAAAAATCCACTCCTATCTGCTTTGCTACTCAATTCTTCTCAATACTAATACAGTGCATAAACAACTCTGTTTTGTAGCACACCTGCTCGACTTTCTCAGAGCAATGTACCCACTTTCCAGGTATTTCTGAAAAGTGGCTCTTTATTTGCCAACAGGTGTACCAACAGGGTAGAGCTTCTTTTTATCCTTTGTTTGTGTCCTTTCTGTTGGAAATGAATGAGTTTAAAGCAGTCTTCTCTTGCTTTTCCTTACAATGGGGGACAGCTGCCTCTCRGTAAACAAGCACTCAGATGCCTTGGAGAACAGCTCTAGAAAAGGCTGTGCTGTAATAAAAAAYATAAACCAACATGCAAGGCATCCTTTCAGCCTCCCTCTCTCCCTGTCAACCAATTCAGAACATACTAAACCATTAAAGAAGAACACGAAGCTTTGAAGTAGATGGGAAGTTTTATGCCTTGTCATTATCTTCAGCTTTCAAAGCTGGCAAAGCAAGTATAGAATAATAAAAAACAACCAACCAAAAAAACCCCAACAAACCAAAAACAAAAATGAAAAAAACCCTACACACCATCACCACTGAAACACCATGAAAACCAAACAAAAGAAAAAAAATAAAAGAAAATTTAACAGCCAGTGGTTTTTTAATTAGCCAGACCCAGTGGTCTGGTCAGGATTCTTTACATGCAATGCACAGGGATATAGGCAAATAAATGTTTTGTCTTTTTCAGGGAGCTTGCAGTTGAGATTGGGTGATGAGAGTGCATTATAGTTTACCTGGCAAGCCAGTATCTATGCTAAATAKAGAGGAAAGCAGCCAAAAAATTAACATAATTATTCTTTACCTGGCAATGCAGTATGTGTGCTAAATATAGAAGAAAACACACAACAAATAAGTAACAGGATAATATATATATTTATRTATRTATGTTTGTACTTCAAATCCCATAGCTTGAGTTCCAGCTGCCTTGAATGGCTGGAATTTTTAATGGGGTTTTGATGGAAATTTTGGTATCTCAACTGYCAAGGGATGTAGCAGGTCAAATCCCAAGCAAGCATGAATGATAAACTTTGCTTGAGAAAACAAGAACATGAGGAAAAGAAGGGAAAAGTTCTTGGGTCTTTTGGTTAACCAACCTAGGTAGCACACAGTCTCTTTTATTGCTGTTCCTGGAAGAAAAGTAGTGTAACCCTTGGTTTGGAGTTTCACTCACTCCTACATCCCTTCAAAATAAGCATTTTTGGGGGGAATATTCATGCAGGGATTTAAAATGGATTAATGGTTATATCAAAGCAACGATGGGAAAGCATATGACAAGGATATTAGCAGAAGTGACGTTACAAAAAACATGTAATTATTTTTTACAGTTCCCTAACAACATGAGGAAGAATTGCCACTGATTTACAGCCAGGGTACTGAGAGGTGCATTTGTTCAGCACAGCGCAAACCCTGAGCTGGGCTAAACAAGGACAGCAGGTCAGTAAATTCATTTGCCATGGCGAGCTCAGGTGTGGAGGTGTTGCTCTCAGGTGCAGATTTGCTGCAATCCAGCCACGATGAGGTGCAGGTCTGTGATGTCCCAGCTYTGCAGGYAGACCCAGCATGGYTGAATCCCTCTGTGGCAGAGAAGGTCAGAGTGCAGGAGAGGAGCCCACAGCTCATCTCTCATTCTCTGGGGTACAAACTGAAGGCATTTTCCTCTGGATAACCCACCAGATTATCTCCACTATGAGCACACAGAGAGTAAATGGAGTTTTGCTTTAWGGGAAAGAGGTGAGATCCTCTTTCTCTGTTTCCAGAAAGGAACATCAGAACCCRTGTGGCAAGCCTCCTGCCTGGCAGCTCCATGTGCCATATCCTAATAGGATGCAAAACACCTGCCTGGCAAGATCAGGATTATTGGAGCTGAGCTCATGCATTGCACGGCTTTTTCTAATGAATCCCTCTTTAGCATACATTTATGCCAGTTGACAAAGTGAAAGAAGCAATTCCTTTAAATATTGAGCATTCATACGTAAATTGCAGCCTAGTGGAATCTTCTCCTATCCAAACGGAATCCTTTATCTATTTCTGTTATATAAGAAAAGCAAATAATTTCTTATCGGTTGACTTTGAAATACAGGCAAGTGTTCAGTAGGAGTATTATGAAGTGTCAGCTTTTCTACAGCATTTATTTTTCATGCTCTTAATTTCTCATTTCATTATCTTGTCTTATTCTCTTGCCATGTCAGTGTTTTGATTCGATGGCTTCCATGTGACAAGAGCTCTTGCTGTGTGAGCAATACAAATGCAGCTTTAAAAGTGGTACAACTTCCTATTAAGGCAGAGGCTCTTCCTCAGGAATTTCTTAAAGCTGCAACTGAGACAAGGCATAAACCAGGGAAACTTTGATATGCACAGCAAGCTAAGCCCTCCTGCAGTCCCTGCCATGGATTGCTCTGCAAAACCTTCTTTGTGTTCCTGATTTGCAGAGGTTTGATCTGTTACTGCCCTGGCAAGGCAGAAACAGCACATCACAGTTTTATCTCTAAATACTCTCACTTCAATCAGCAAGATGGTCAACAGCTTCTTACAGAAAAAAAAATCAAAATATCATTATTACTTTAATGCTTGAAGAAAGGGCAATAATTTTTCCTTGGCTTTTCCTTGGGGTCTTTATCCCAAGCAGAAAACAAAAAGTGCAACCTGGATAGAGTCCTCTTCTGCCAATAATGGCCAAGTTGACATTCCTGTCCTCAGAAATAATCCGAGGGAGGCATTGTAGTAGTGGCCATTGGGAATCTTAAGGCCACGTCTGCTGCTCTCAGGGGCAGTGTGGAAACAGGAGGGCCTCAGTGGGTCTTGAAAAGGCAGGACAGAGCACAGAACCTACACAGAATGAGGATGAGTGTGGGAGGCCATGAAGATGCTCTGAGCCAGGCTGGGAGAGTTGGGGCTGTTCACCCTGGAGAAGAGAAGGCTCCAGGGGGACCTCAGAGCCCCATCCAGTGTCTAAAAGAGGTCCAAGAGAGCTGCTGAGGGACTTTGCACAAGGAACTCAAGTGGCAGGACAACAGGGAATGTTCTTAAACTGGTGGAGGGCAGGGTTAGATTGGATATTAGAAAGGAATTCTGCTCTCGGAGGGTGGTGAGGCCCTGGCACAGGTTGCCCAGAGATGCTGTGGCTGCCCCATCCCTGGAAGTGTTCAAGGCTGTGTGGACAGGGCTTGGTATAGTGGAAGGTGGAGGGGGTTGGAGCTGGATGATCTTTAAAGTTCTTTCCAGCCCAAACCATTCTGTGGTTCTAAGTCTGGTATTTCTGTGTAGGAAAGGAGAGAGGAATGAGTAAAAACAGTTGAATTGATCCCAAGTGTATCATGAGAAACAGACCTGGAAGAAGAAAGTCAGCTCCTCTGAAGAACTCCATTTCATACAACAGCAAGAATCAAGGAATGTCTTGCTAGAGAAGTATTTGGGGTTTCTTGTTTAGCAAAAGATACATCAGAAGTCCCAGTCATACCCTCTCTCTCTTCCAGCTTTATCCCCTCACCACATCACATTTTGGAAAGGAAATGCTGCAAACCTTACACACAAGGACTCACTTTAGGAATTCCACTGCACACAAGTGATGGGAGGAAGAACTGCTCCCATGGAGCAAGCAAGACCCTGGAAAGGAACAGTGCACTGCAAGGGAAGTGCCTGACCAAATGTATTCAGTGGGATCAGGGCAGCCCCCATCTGTACATARCTCCCTTTGTAGGAATGAGGAACACAAGCTTTCATCTCTTCAGAGGAAACTTTAATTAGCATAATGGGAAATTGCACCACTGGAATGAGCAGAATCGTTTGTGTACATTCCAGCTGTATTTATGCTGTGAGCTGACTCACAACTCAGAGCAATTCGACTCCAGGATCTCCTCATTTGCCAATCTAGAGGAGGAACAGGCCAGATTCCCTAAGCAGATGAAAAGGCTGGAAGTTTTCCTCTTGTTCTGCAGAGCTGTTGCTGAGGAGAGGAGAGGAGAGGAGAGGAGAGGAGAGG
>JACDOX010000050.1:2379745-2419698 GCA_014549065.1 Cardinalis cardinalis
AGGGAAGGGAAGGGAAGGGAAGGGAAGGGAAGGGAAGGGAAGGGAAGGGTTGCTTCCAATCCAAAGTATTCTCATATTCTATGATCTTTTAATAACCTCAGAACTCCTCTTAAATATCCCTGCAGTGTTTGATTGTGCCCTGTGGTGTGAGTCAAAGGAGAAGGTGGTCAGAGAAGGTGCTGAGGAGTCCCGAGGCTGTAATTCACCTCTTGTAAGGGCACGTGGCACGTGAGGACAAGGAACAGCTGAGATGGAGCTTGTCCATCTGGACACTTCATGCTGCTGTGTACACACCATGTCCTCGACATATTCCCAAATTCTCCATTGACTTATTCCTGAAAAACCATTCTGATAGAGACTGCACATCTTGGTGTGGATGGCACTACCAGCTGAAATTGATACACAGATACACTGTTGAAAAATTATACTTACATATTTCAGAGTCAAATTATTTCTTTGTTCACAAACTTGTTCTTCCAGYCTCTTAGGCATGGTGAAATGGAGATGTTGTGTGATATCCTCCTTGAAAGGAAATAGTCATCTTTAGAGGTGGAAAGAAAGAGAYGGAAAAAGAGTGAATTTAAGCCATATCTTCAGATTAGCTTATGCACATTAAGCACATGGCTTGAAAATTGAAGTATCTTTTGCTTCTATCTTATTTCAATCACTCTGTTTTCATTTTTCCAAACTTGAGACTTATTTTAATTAAAAAAACATACTTACTAATTAGAAAAATGATTAGGTTAATCAACAGCTGTTCAATTCAAGTGGCATTCTGGAAATTAAATTTGTAACTCTTCTGACTGAGCTCAAATACCATCTCAGTGTCTTTGGTTTCCTAAATCAATGTATTTGGGAATGGATAAGTTAGACTACTTATGATTCTAGGTTAAATTCTTCAGGAATATTGGCTGGAGAAATTATGTGCATGGCTGAGTTCATGTATGCAGATGGAAAATTATATCCTTCAAAACAAGAGGATGTAAAGCTTGTTGATGTGAAACAGGGATTAAAATCCTTTGTCTGATCCAGGGAATTTCTCCTGTGTGTTGATCCTATCTTAACTTTGTCCCCGTTATGAGGATACACAGCCATTTCCACAGGGATGAAAAATTGTTCATTTCTGGTCAATTTGAAATGAAATTGTTTATTTGATTTTAGGTCAGTCAGTGAACTGAAATACCCCTTTTTTGTGTGCAATCCTTGTTCTGTGTGAAACAAAACCAGGGCAGAGATGCTTTGATTTCACAGAAAAAGCCACACTGTAACAAAGCATGGACAAGAACCTGAACTAAGAAGGTAAGAAGTGGATCAGGATAAASATGTGGCAGGAAAAGATGTCCAGGTGAAAAATCAAGGAACAATACATAAAATAAAACCTCTGGCACTCAGCATAGACAGTTAATGGATAGAATAACAAGAGAAAAAAAAAAAAGGTTTGAAAAACACTTCCTTATTTTTGCAATTTTTTGTCCTAATGGAAAATAGCTGAAAAATGGGAAAAGAACAACAGGAAGGTTAAAAAAAAACCATGGGAGGTGGGGGGGGACAAAAAGAGAGCTCTGAAACACTCTTACCCTAAATATAATGCTGAGCTGGAATATCTGGTGCCCCATTAGCAGTGGGAAACTAATTGTCTCACATATATCATTCCAGCACTAGGTTTTTCGTATACAGTCTGCTGGGAATTCATGTTTTCCTGAAAGCCTGTTGGTCATTGCAAATCTCCAGTGATACAGGGTGTTTAATCAGGGATCCTGATTCCCCAAGGAAATTCTTCTGGTCCCCACATTTTGAAGGAGCTCAAGGCCCTGGGAGTTATTTTCAGAAACAGACACGCAGGCAGGGCTTCCTCAGTCCACACCAAGAGCTTGCTTATTTGTTTGCAATTAAACCTGAACAAAAAATATTTTAAGAARTGGAGAATGAAAATCAARTCTATTGAAGTGGYTATGTTGCAGTGCTTCCATGAATCRCGTTTCCTGGGTTTCCTGATTTTGCCTAAGATGGAAATTATTCCCTGACTCTAATGTTTCAGGCCCTGGAGATTCTTCTTAGGTTACAGATGTACCTGCTACAAATGAGAGCAGCATGGATTGTAAAACCATTGGTTTATGCCCAGTAGTGAACATCTCTCCCCCAGATTTGTCAGTCTCAAATATATCCTACCAGAAAGGTTTGGAGAAGGCTTCCTTTGAGGGTTTGTTCCATCAGTTTTTGGGGTTTTTTTCTAGTTCCTGAAGGCCCTTGAGCTTTTCAGATTCACCTGAGGTTGCTCCTSACAGCAGATAAACACAAGGAAGATAAGAGATTTATCTTAGCCCCAAAAAAAAAGCTTTAGGAACATGATAGCAAAATTGGAAATAACCAGAGAAACACAAAAACCAATAAAAGGTGAAGAGAGATTACAGTGTCTCCTTTTCTAGCTGCCACTTTGGATTGCTCTGTGGGACACCACTGTGTTGGGATCTAAGGTCATGAGCCCTTCTCCCATCTGACAGCTTCTATTCAGAACTGACAACCTCCCTAAACATCTTTCCTCACTGACACTCAAGTTTGTTCTATCTATAATTAAGTTCTACAGAAGCTTCTCAGCAGATTTTAAGGATTCCCCAGGCTCTCTTGTAGTTTAGGAAACCTTATCCTTCTGCAAAATTCTCCAGCTGCTTCCTGTCTGCCACAAACGCAGATGGAGCACCACTGGTTGAAGCAATGATAGTTTCACTTTGATATGCAGACAGAACATTTGTATGGCTGATTCATCCTCCCTCAAGGACTTTTATCTCCAGAAGCCAAGGGAATATCACTTTACTTCTCTCATATTACAAATGAGCACATCATCCAAGTTTAGTTTGTAGTTCACCATCCTGGACACAAGGAATAAATAATTAGGACAGGATGCTCAGACCCCTCCCCGTGCATCTCCCCTCCTTCAGCAGGGTTATTTTAGGGCTAGGAGCCACGAGGATATCCAAGAAATCCTTTTCTCTCCTACATCTGCCAGGGAGCCACCCTACACCCCATGAAAGAGACCCACAATCACATTCATTGATTAAATTTCCCAGCAAAAAAGGATGATGATGATGATGATGATGATGATGATGATGATGATGATGATGATGATGATGATGATGAGCACTATGAGAATGATGAGGTATTTGAACAGTCCAAACCTGCTCTGCTGGTGACTCAGACCAGGAAACAAAGGCTTCCAACTTCACTGGCAGTAACCTACCAGCCTCCTAATTTTATCTTCAGGGGAAAGTGTGAATTGAGGTGAAATAATGTCACAGGACCATTTAGGCTGGGTCAGTTAGCCCAACAATTAGCCCAGCACTGCCAAAACCACCACAAAACCTTGTCCCCAACTGTCACATTTTTGTGTCTTTTAAGGTCCTCCAAGGGTGGTGACTCCTCCACTGCCCTGGGCAGCCTGGTCCAGTGCTTTACTGCCCTTTCTGTGAATAAATATTTCTTATTGCAAAAGCAGAGGTSTTTTTAGTCTGCTCAAATGCAGTGCATTCATCAACCACCAGGGATGGAGGAACCCACTGAAGACAAACTTTCAAAGTTCCATCAGATCATGTGATGGGTACATGGGTGAGGGTGGTAGACAGGACACCTGAATTATCCTCCTGATCTGGCACTGCTTTGAAAACCCAGCTGTGGAAATATCTCACCACCTCTCTGTGTCCTTGACTGCCTCTCCTAACACAGAAAGTGAAAAYTCTGTATTAATATCTGACAAGATTAAAATGTTAAATTCCTGTCCTGGTCAGGAGTCTTCTAAACACAAATAATAAGAACAATTTTTACATGTCTGTAAGAAAATATATTTATASGCTAGGAAATAATTTAAAATAGGAGAACAGAATTCTTCTTGTTTTTCTGCCCACCATGAARCAAATCAATGAGGTCAACTGGAACAAGAATCATCCAACAACTCTCATTTATTCCTTTTTTCCCATCTGCCTACAGGATAATTACACGCCAAAAAAAAAATAAAACAATAAAAATACATTGATATGCTTACTAACTCAAGCACTCATAGCTTTGGAAATGCTAAAATGGATTTTAACTGTTAGTGACTTATTAATCCAATCTGGCAACATAATGTAGATCCCACAAACATTTATGCTATTATCATATAGTTTTTAACCATCTCTGGGAAACACCACCAGGAAACTTGGTATTTGATGACATTTGTTATTATTTGATGATGAGAGGAGAACAGTGAGACTTTGAGCCATATTTTTCTCATATTAGGATCTAAAGCTGTGTAAGCCCTTTCAATTCTGCAAAACATGATCTCACATTCCTCAGGCCTACAGATCCCACAGGTTCTATGTTCTGAACCACAACTAAAACTCTTCATCTGCAATATTCAACCTGCTACATTCCAGAACTCTTAGTCCAAAGAAAATCCTGCTCAGCTTTTGATTTGGGAATTCTGCTTTTAGTGTTTGTCTAATCTCTGAGGACCAGCACTTTGTTCAGATTAAAATTGGTTTTTCAGGGATGAAAAAGCTCTTTTGGAATGCTCACTGGAAGCAAAAGGAATAGAAAATCCCCATGATTTTTCAGAAATACTGAAGCAACTGAAACATTTTACTAAACTGAATCCTGAAAATGGGCAAACCTACTTTGATTAAGTTTTCCAAAAATAAAGACATGATCTGCTAAGGCAACTGCAGGGGGGGGAATGTTAACCTCAGAATAAGAGGTTGTTGTAGATAACCAAATATCAATTTTTGAACGGAAAATTTCTGCCAGCCTGAAGTCCTGGAAAAAAAGGGGAGAGAAATGAGAATGGATTTGGAGATTCAGTCACAGCAGCATTAATTCTGCGTAACACAAAACTATCACAGCATTCTCATTATTCATATAAGATTGAATGAGATTAAAGGCTGTCATCTTTCCAAGCCTTTATCTTCATATCTAGAATTCCAGAAGGGAGCTCAGCAAATCCAGCACATGATAAAAGGGAATATAATACTTGTTGATTTCACCATGTAGTAACTAGGAGAATATTTCTACTTAGGGAGAAGAACCCACAGGCAGAAATGGGCTCAATCTACCCTGGTGCTGAGCTGAAAACATCAGACCTTTATTATCTGCCATGCTATACCAAAGCTATTTGTCTTTCCTTCCAGGATTATTGATCCTCATCAGGAGCTCAGCACCAGGAGTCTGGACTACTGGCTTGGCACAGCATGAGGTGGAGAAAACCTGAGCCAATATTCACCTTCTCATGCAAATAAAGCCAGAGGTTTCAGGAGAGCTTGTCAAGGACTGTGAAATGATCTCCACCAAGGCATGAGGATCCTCAAGTGCCTTACAGGGTTCTCAAAATACAGACCTCCTCCACAAAAACACAGGAGAAAATCAATTGAGCCTGTAAGAAAATTCTGTGCTGCCTATACAATTCTTCTTGGAAAAGGACAATAGAAAGAAAGAAACCAGCACCACAGATATTATTCATACTGAACTATATCCCTTAATACACTCCTAGGGGTTGTGCTGATGTTGTAACAACACAAACATTAAAGCAGCAGAACGGATTTCCAAGGGTTTAACTCCATGAGTCAAACCTTTTACTAACATCATCCTTCTGGCAATTTTCTTGCTGTAAACATTGTAATCAGAGTTCTACTGGCATTTCTATTTCAGTCTCATTCCCAGCTGCTGGTGAGTTTTTTGATGGCTGTTGACATAATTCAGAGCAACTCTAAATGATGATCCAAGCTGTTCTCACTCTCAACTGGCCTGTAACCTGTACAGGAGTGAGATTATGGGGAATTAGCTTCTCTTGGCCCTGAACATCCTGTGTTTTTYCCCACCCCTTGGAAAGGTAAAATAATGACTTTAATTTTATCAGCATCTGAATCAAAGTGATTGTTTCAAGTTCATTTATTCCATGTGTCACAAAGAGAAATATGAGGCRCAGTGCACATTACACATTTTCTTCCCCTGGCTTGTCTTATATCTTATTTGCTGCCAAGTTGTCCAATGCAAATAAACTGTGATTTCAAGGGGAAAGTCAGCAAAGAAGTGTTGTGGAGTTGATGGATATTTACTTTGACTTTGTGACTGGAGGCAGAGCACAGAGCAGGGAATTTCTGAACAACCTAGAAAGGAATACACAGTTGTCATTTCTCCAGTCACTGGCCCAGGTGATCTCATTAACAGAAGCACATTTTATCAGTGGAGATTGTTGCCATAATGACTTGATCAAAGTAAATGCTTCACTGGGTACACACACACAGTCAGAGCCAAATATTCCAAACAGCCTGGATATGTTACGGCAGAGCTGAAAGAATTTTACCTTTTTCTGCACTATTAATATCTTCCCATCAGCTAATGCATTTTTCCTTCTGTGCTCAGAGATGTCTCAGCAGGGAGCAGAGACTTGCTGGAGCCCCTCAGGGTATTTAAAGCTACACAGGGAGTACGGGAGCTTCTTAAAGACATGTAGTTTAGCTTAGATAAGTTAAAATAACTTMAGGTGAAGACAAAACCACAAGGTCAGTGCAGGACAATTCTGCTTGGATAGAAATGCCAATTTCATAAAGGTCTATTTGCTTGTTTCTTCCTTCAGATTGTTGTATTTTAATGAAATATGAAAATGGGAAAGATTATGTTTCAGAGATATATTTTTTGTAAGATGAGTCTAAATGAACCCCAGATTAGTCAGTGACAGTGTTTGAGCACTGGAGGAAATGAAGTCTCTCCTGCTCTGTCTTTAAGTCTTACAAGGAGATGGGAATTGGCATTTTCTTGCCAAACTGTCCTTTCCCTCCAAGACTTCAAATGATGCCTCTTTATCTTTAATATGGAACAAAACCAAACCTTGRTGCCTTCACCTATTTGTAGAAGACAATTCTCCATCCTGGGCAGTATCTGGCCTTGCACAGAATAGGGGTGAGATGGTTTCTGTGAAATGTTCCTTGCACAGCCATTTTCACAGCCAGCCTTGACCACGCTGGAAGTCCTGTTCTTCTTCAAGTAGGATCAGGGCTTAACCTCTTCATTCTGTGCCTTATATTATTTTCACATGACAAGAACCTTCTAGGCAAGTCTTTAAGGGAATTTTTTTTAAGAATTTACACTGCTGCAAGGAGTGTTTATCCTCTCCTTCATCTCTACCCACAAAACCCATTCTCAAATGTGAGCTCATGTCTAATGACCTCCAATGACTCCTTCTGTATTTGTTGGTCTTTGACTCCAGGAAATCTCCCTCTTCCCCTACGAGTCAATTTGTGGGATTTTTGTACTCAAACAAACATCTGAAGTCAAGATGTCAGTGCTCTCATTTCCACTCCTSACAGGAAACTACCTCTTGTGATGTGGCCAATGATAAAATGCCATTTCTTTTATTCAGAGATTTGTATTTAGTTTACCATTCTATCTCCTTTATGTGTCCATTTATTTCTATGATCGGCATTTAATAAAATCTGGCACAGACACAGATGGCTTTGTCTGCATCACTTACTGYTCAGCACCTGAAAGAAAATCCTGAATGTAAAAGCATCAGGTGGGCAGCAAAAATAGATCTCATTTTATTTCTCACCTCTTAGAAATCTCTTTATTATTGCCTTGTTTCCAGCACACTCATCCCCAAAGGCTCTCTATTTGTCACCACTCAAATGTTAATTTTATTAGACTATGCTGCACATGGAATTACTCTCATATAATCCATTGCCTACTTGTTTCCCTCATGTATGATCAGCTTTTGCCTCCAGATTCTTATATAATACTCAATAGAGAAATATCACTGTATTCTGGGTGTTTGGGTTAATAATCCTCAAACTCAGCATGAGACTTGGATTTTATGACCATTTCATTAACAAATAGGGAAATGAGACCTGCAGGTTTCACTGCTCTTCTGCCAGATAGWTCAAGGGGCTTGTGATGGGTTTCCTGCTTATGTGACCGAGATGGGAATTGAGCCAACATTTCCTGGGGCTACATACTGTGCTAATCCACAAAAACATTCATTTTTCATCTCAGTGATTTAACATGAAGCAAAATGTGACACGATGGCTCTGTGGCAGACAAAAGAGAACAATCCCAACCACACATGTCACAGTGCTGGTACAACATCAGTGAATCTTGGGCTTAAGGGACTTTGAAACAAAATTCAAATGGGTTTGGATGCTTATGAGAAAGCTGAGAGGAAACAGTGCTTGAAATTCTTCAGACAATACAGCGAAAAAACCTTCAGGAAGAATAGTAATTTTGCAGGGGTATGTACTTCTAGAAGCACACCCTCCGCTTCCATGGTTCTTTTGGTCACTTGGGTTTTTCTAAGGAAAAAAAGAAATATACCTGGAAATGCCTTAACTCTTCCCAGCTATATCTGACTTCAACACACAACAAAGCTCTCSATTCCTCAGTTCTATAGAGATACAAATGTATAGTTATAAATCAGAAGGAATCCTTAATCCTTACATGAGAACACAGCTTTTATACACCAGCAAGGATTCAAGAGTCTGCTCTGACTGACGTGAGGGAATAAATCTGCTTCTCAGCATGAGTTACTCGAAAGAGGTTTTGGCATCTAAAGCAGAAGTGTGGTTCCTCACAGAGCTTTTGCCTTCCTCTCCTCCTTCCTTCTGTCTCCTGAATTCATTGTCCTGGAGTGATCTCCTCCCAGATGGGTCCCTCCCTTTGACTTGCTTAACCCACAGCTCCTCTGAATATGAGGCAGATTCAGGAAGGAAACACCTGAGGATGGAGTTCATGGTGCTCACAGGATTCACTGCTGCCTTTAGAAGATCTACATCATGGAGCCTCCCCCAGATCCATGCACCAAACCATCAGTATTCCCACTCCTGCTCTGAAGGACACAGTCTGCCTCAGTATGGAGACAATTTCTCCCAGCACAAAGGGCAGTRGCACAGCCTGAGGAGGCAGGTGGGCTGCTTCAGACTCACTCTGCTGATCTGGTCAAAAAACAGCACTTCCAGAGGTCTGGCATCATCTGAACCTGTGTAGGAATAGGAATAGGAATATAGGAATAGGCCACATCCCTACTAATTGCCTCACCCTCTAATTAAAAGAAGAACATATGAAAATGAAACATATCCTAAGAGACTGGATCCAATAATCTGTACCAAGAGATGCAAATAAGGACACACAAACATGGCCACTGTAGGCAGGCTTTTCCTTCTGTAGTGTCACAAATTTCATACTTAATGCATTAGAGATGGTAAAGAGCATAACTTCTGCCTCTTCACTTCATTCTCAAATATTCCCTGACATGATTTTGGCCATGTTATTTTTCTATTTTCAGTCTTCACAAGTCCTGTGGCAACAAAGCTCCAGACATTCACAGCCATTCTGTTTAAATATATACATATAGAGTTATAGAATCATAGAATACCTTGGATTAAAAGGGACCTTAAAGATCATCTCATTCCAGCCCCCTGCCATGGCAGGAAGACTTTTCATCAGACCAGGTTGCTCCAAGGCCCATCCAACCTGGCCTTGGGCACTCCAGGGATGGGGCAGCCACAGCTTCTCTGGGAAATCTGTTCCAGTCTCTCGCCAATCTCACTGGGAAGAATTTCTTCCTAATATCCAATCTAAAGCTGCCCTCTGCCAGTTTGAAGCCACACCCCTTGTCCTGTCACTCCAGGCTCTTGTAAATAGCCCCTCTCCATCTTTTTGTGTCTGCTCCCCTCAGGAACCAGAAGATGACAATTAGGTCATCCCTWAACCTTTTATTTTCCAGACTGAACAATCCCGGTTCTCTCAGCCTTTGTTCCATCCCTCTGGTCRCCTTGGTGGCCTCCTCTGGACTTGCTCCAACAGCTCCACATCCTTCCTGTGTGGGAGATCCCAGAGTTAGATGCAGCTCTGCAGGTGGGGTCTCACCAGAGTGCAGTAGAGGAGCTGAATCGCCTCATTTATTTCTTTTGTTTGTTTGTGTGTTTTAAAYCCATCTGTAGTTTCAAGGAGTTTTCCCTACTCATTGGATTGMATTGATCTCATCCAACACCATTTCATTTTTATTGCAATAATCTAGASGATGGCACCCTCACATTTTTCCTCTCCAAACTGAAGATTCCCCAACTTTACATTATCTCTCCATGAAGCAACTTCTCCTTTCTATCAACAGTGTAAGTTGTCCTCCTCTGCATCCTTTTTAGCTGCTGATTTGGGCTTTTTTCTTTAAACTTGAGTTGGTTTGTGCTTCTGCATGACAAAAATGTGTTTTCCGCAAAAATGTACAAACTTGATTTGACAATACTAAAAGACAGGGAACACACAGCTTCCCTTGCTTGTTTGTTGCAGTGACTAATAGCCCCTACTGCTAAAAAATGCCAGTTATTAGKGTTTGCTTGTCTTTCTCTGCCTGTTGCTCCTTCTTGAAATGTGTTTTTCTGGTAGACTAAGGGTACCTTTTACCATCCAGTATTTTGTATTTACAAAAGCCTTTTATACCTTGTGTACAAAGCACTTTCCAGGCTTTTTTTTTTGCCCTCTTTTTCTCTCACAAACTGAAACAATTTGAGTTTTTTACATTGGTCAGTGCCCAGTCTTATACCCAGACTACAAATCATGGCTGGGTATCACTTCCAGAGCTGGTGTCCTCATTGCCCCGCTGTGGGTGGGGAAGAAACACCAGCTTGTCTTTTGTGCACCCAAGATCTCATTAGCACTGTTTTCCCATTAGCTCTGCAGCCCAGGGAATGCTAAATAAGTGACTCATCTACTGTGCCAAGCAAGTGTTTTCCAGTGCTTTCCCCTGACTTGTAGGTCAGGATGTCCTCTTTGCTCCTAGATGTATAACCATGCCTTGAGCAATCACAACTGCTGGTCTTCTGCAGGGGATGCAAACAAGAAGCTCTAGGCAGGCTGGCAATTTTAGTCTGAACAATCCACTCTGTCCCTAATCAGCTATGTCTAAGAGGCAAGTAATTAAATTATAACATTGGTAAGGTGCTCCCTTGGGAGGCTGGAGTGAAGGTAGAGGCTGGTTTTCTTCTTAATGGGCAAGCACTCTAAAAGCAGGAGTTTAGCAGAGCTTTCCAGCCTGGTTCTTGCTCTTATTTCATCCAGTGACTCACAAGATGAGGACTCCTAGACCCCCACGAGGTGAAGGTGCAAAGCACTCACCCTTGAGGTCCCACTCGTCAGGAGTACGAGCAGATGGATGAGGCACACAGTACATCAGTGCAGCAGTGTTTATTATATGCCTCTATATTAAAATTCCAGGTACTTATGTAGCTTTAGACATTGTCACATAATGACAGGAAACTGCAATGATTCTGTACCTTAGTGAGAGTATTCAATGCCCAGATTTTGGATTGCATTTCTGCTTGTAGTCTTTTTTGTTTTGATCCAGGTTTTTAATGTCTTTGCCTTTCTTTTAACTTGAGCAAACAAAGCATACACCTTGGATTGCTGAGAAGATGTATCTCTTCTTGTCCCTCTCTCTATGTTATACAGAAACAGGATTGATGGTAAATTGCCAGTGCTGCAGAACAGAGATGAAGCTTTAGTCTTCATTTGTGTGCATGCTTTTGTACAGGCCCACGCACTACTGACCTTAGAGAAGATGAAAGTGTTCTTAATCGGAGCAGAAAACGTGGAGAAAAATATCACACAGTGTAGACAAGAAGAAAAACTCCCAGTGGCTCTCAGTTTTGGAGACATTTATTCTGTCCCCCTTTGTAGTTTGTTTCATTTTGACTCTTTTTTTGTTGTTTCTGTTGTTCAATTTTCTGCAGAAAGCAATTAAATTAATAGAAATTGATTTGTGTATCTACAGCTATGTACAGGGAGGTTGGGCTRCACTGGGCACATATATCACCAACAAACTTTCCTTTCATTGTTTCTTACTGAAATCATTTATTAAAGTCCACTTTGGCTTCACTCTGGTCCAATTATTACCACCATCACATCCAATCCCACTCCTCAGCCCCTTCTCCAGCTTTTGCTTCCACTGGAAAAAGTAAAATGTATCAATTCAAGAGAGAATAGATGCAAGGTATATTAAATAGCATAAAATCAGACATCACTAATTCACTCCACAGCTTCAAACAATATTACAATCAGTAATTTCCACCTCAAAATAACCTTGAGAATGAGGAGTATTATTGTCCTTGGATAAATATTTCCCAGAGGATGTGAGCAAAGAATTTTTCATGTAAACCAGCATCACAGTGGGACTATGCTAACTTTTATCTGCTGAGGTTCTGCTATAAAATAAAACTCAGGGGGCCAAACAAACATAAGCAAAAGTTATTTCCTTGTAAGATAATCTCATGGAGAGATACACACCATCCTTGTTATGCAGGGTGGGTTGAAGCCTATGTCAGAAATTGCTGATTATAGCAGCCAGCTCCATACTTGTGGTATTCAGCTGCACTAACCTCTTTCCACAGCCTAATTCTGTGCAGAAGGGCAGGCTACCTTCCTCTGTGTTCATATGTGACTTCAAATATGACTTGATATGACTTCAGATGTGTTTCTCCCAGGGCTGTTTGAGCAGATTAACTCCTCAATCAACCACCTCCCACCTTTTCAGTGGTTTGCTGAGCCCCACCAAACCCGTGGTGTCCTTRGCAGCTCTGCACAAAGCTTCCTCTGAGAAATTGTCAGCAAAATGTCCTTTCCTAGCAAGCCCTTGGTGAAATCAAAAGTAACAGAAAGGATTGGCCTAAGAGATTCAGGAGGAGGAGTTGGGTAAAAGAAGGAAGAAGACAAGAAGAAGTTGCAGATATGAACATAGAATCACAGAATATTTGGGTAGGAAGGGGTCTTAAAGATKATTTCATTCCACCCTCCKGCCATGCRCAGGGACACCTTCCACCACCAGAGCAGGTGGCTCAGAGCCTCATCCTGGCTGTGGAAACTTCCAGGGTTGGGACATCCAAAATTCCTCTGGGCAACCCAGTGCCCTGCTATATTGCCCAAAGGAATTCTGCACTCCTGCCGTGAAAAACCTACAAGGGGTATCTTGTGCTGGCAAGGCCTAGCAGGAAATGCAGTTAAATCCCAGCCCAGGGCTGTAACCACATCAGTGGCAGCTAAACCCCCTCTTTCCTTATCCTGCCCCACTGTGCTGGAAATGGATTCCCAAAAWTTACAGTAAAAGATGTCGCACAAATGTGGCATGAAGGTTATTAAAATGGATTTGTACAACACCATGTGCATGAGGAACATCCAATAATCAGTGAGGGTGTTGAAGCATTCCTTGGCACAGATTGAATCAAGGCTTTGGTCCACTGGGATATTTTGTCCAGTTTTCATAGGGATTTGAGGCAATCCTTTCCCTGACAAAAAATTAGAGCAGACACATGAGTGAATCCTTTTCCAGCCTGCTCCTCACCAAGGCATGAAGTCAATTGGAAATGGCAGATTTCCTAATCCCAGAGTTTAATTCTTGGCATTTTTTGTTAGGCCTCTAAGCATGAGGCAAATAAGCTTGATCAGTCTTTGAAGCTGATTGTGCCAGCATCCAACAGGCAGCTTTTATTTCAACATCCAAAGTCTCACATAGCATCACAGGCAGGAAAAGGAGGCCACATCCTGAAGGGATCAGCAAGATTTCTCCCCATAGATTTAAAACAGGATAAATACACCTCGTGCTTTCCAGCAAGGGCTCTCAGAGGGCCAGTGTAGAAAACAGTTACCACAGCTACAGAAGATTTGTCTGGCTCAATTTTATTGTTGCTGATGCTCTGAGAACAGCATAGAGTAGGAGTCTGCATTTGATAAGAGATGTTCACAGTTGTTGTCACTCCTGCACCCGACTGTCCTGGTTTCCCGCCTGGATTATCATAATCCAAACCCTTTTTTTTTCTTTTCTAGTTGCTTGCAGTAGTGAATGGGAAAGAAATGGGATTAATMAATGATATTCAGCACAATATTGGGAGACATTCAGCCATAATCCCTCAGTGAGTTTAGTCTGAGTACCRCAACACAAACTTGTAATGTGGGAATGTATTTCACACTTTTGCCTCTTGTTTTCCTTGTGGTGTCCCAAAGATCATAGGACATCATGTCCCAACTACCTTTTGACAGAGTAGTTAACTTGACTGTTCCTCTACAAATTTTTGTTTTAAAAGCCCTAGACTGGTTTAAAGCATGTAGATGATCTTTTCTTGCACTGCACATGTTATTAGGAAAAGATTACAAATGTTCAGACAACACATCTGGCAGAAAAGAGGAGATGGAAAACCCTGGGAAGGGGCAGCTGAAGGCATTATCTTCCTCAGCTGGTGCAGCTGGAGCCCGAGAACAATTCCAGAATTTGTAAAATCTGAGTAAAACACTGCAACACTTACACTGAGAAAATGTTCAAGAGCAAGAAATGTTCATTAATTAAAAAAAAAAAGCAAAACTAAAACCTTATATTTCTATGAAAGTGGAAGTTTCATTGAAAGAGATTCACAAAGAAATGTCTGTCCTGTGGTTACATTTTTCTCATGTCCCATAAAATGAATGCATGGGTTAGAAGTGTCTCTTGCCTTGATTCCTTTCTGGTTTATGCACATTGAATTCACTTTGCAGTTTTCTTTGGGAAGCACTAGCAAGGGTTCACTTTTTTATACTTAGCCATCTGTATTCACTAAGTTAGCAAGCAAGTAAAGTGAGAATTATGACACTTTATGCTAAATACATGATACTTGATGGCTCTGCACATGGCATATGGCACTTCACAGGGCTGCACTGGGAGACTTAAAGAAGAAAGGCCAAGAAGAGACATCTGACACAGGATAAGTTAAAGAGCACAAGTGGAAAATCTTTTCTAGAAATCAGGGAATTAAAAAAAAAAGCACAAAGTTTTCTTCTTTTTTTGTTTTCTTCTTTTTAGAAGTAACTTTTCCRTTTTAAATTCATTTAAACTCAGAACTTGATCTCACACGCATAGCAGTGAAAGAGTGAATAGATAAAAGGGTCCACATGCTTTATCATTCACAGGGCAGAACGGGTAAAGTCTTGGCCCCAAAAGGATCAGAGACACCTTCAATGCAGTCAGGAGTTCCTCAAGGATGACAAACCACAATTGCAGAAACAGGTCAGATGTGGGACCAGACCTGCAAAGACCCAAATCAAAGACTAAACTCAAATAATGAAGAAGCAAGGAACAAGGAGAGAACACTTCAGCTATGTCTTCACTTTGGAAAACACCAATGTGGGGGAAAAAGGCATTTAAAGTGACAAAGCAGACTCTTTAGCATCAAAAAACRCTTTAACTTCTACTATGTAAAGTTACTGCTGTGAGAAATTATCTGAGATTTCCAATTATCTGTGTCAAAAAACCCAGAAACAAGATGATAAAATTCCAGGGAATTTTTGATACAGATCAACCATTTTTACCATTTCCAGGGATACTGTCACAGGAAAAAAATAATATTGCTATTTATTGGTACAGTTGATTGTATTCGCTTCTGCTTCCTCATACACCAAGGTCTAAACCCACAGAAAACCATGATGGAAGTGATAACAGGGATTATAACTCTTTCACAAGAAATGTCTAAAGATGAAGAAAATAAGTTTGTTAGGGATGGATTTATTGTCTGTATTAAAAATGAGCCAAATATTTCTATCCTGCAATTGTTCACATTTATTCACAAAAAGAAATGTCCCATTGTTGAGGGGTGCAGCAGATTTGTGGTTGCAGCTGTAGTCTGCTGGTTTCACACACATGGATGCCCAGAAGAAGAGGGATTCCCAAAAGGAAGCTCCACCTCTGGAAGTGTCCAAGGCCAGGGTGGATGGGGCTTGGAGCAACCTGGCATAGAGAAATGTGTCCCTGCCCATGGCAGTGGCTTGGAATGAGATGATCTCTAAGGTCCCTTCTGCCCCAAACCATTCCATGATTCTGTATTGAACCAAAATCTCTGGCAGGTGAATTGCTGTAATCCCCAAAGCACCTCAAAGAGTCATTGGAYGGAAGAACTATGGAAACAGCACCTTCAGAATCACTCAATTACTTTCCTTTATTCTCTGGTGCTATTTGAGATCTTTTTGGTGCCTGACCTACTGGTCTGCCTTCCCTACAGTTTCTGCATATCAAAAGTGTGTTTTCATCCCACATTCCCTTCYTTATCCCTGGAATACAAAAATGCAGATTATTTCCTCAAGAATTAAACAGGAGGAATTAGAGGCTGCTTCATTCTGTCTGAGGTGAAGTTGTTTCCACACACAGGAAAACTGCAGCTCGCTGAAGGAGATTTCATTGCAGGGCAGGAACCAGAGGTGAAAATGTTCCTTTTCTCCATTTGAACAGGGCAGGATCACCTGAGTTTACCTGCAGACTTTTCCTTCCTTTTTTTTTTCTTTAGTACAAACATATTACAACCATTGAAACAACACTTCAGAAGCTGTAAAATCTCTTGAAAAGTGACTTAGATAAACTTGCCAAAAATGGCAGGTTTTTTACCCTACTGGGTTTCTATCTGCACATGTGCTCAGTCCTGTTTCATGTTTATGCATCAAGAGATTCCAAAAATAAACAAGGAAGCAAATGGCAGTTTATGCATGGTGTTGAAAATATCAGACAACAGGGATATCAAAAAGAAAACTGCTTCCTCCAGAGTGTCCTGAAAGATTGTCAGGAAATAGGATCCTCTTGGAGATGCTCTGAGGCAGACTCTGCTTTACTCAGCTTCTAAGCAACTGTACATCAATGAGTGGCTCAGTCAAAGAAAAATCTGGCTTCAGCACATGTCAGACCAGTCCCTAGTGGTTTAAAAACATGATCCAAGATTTMAATGCTGTTTTCTAGAAGGAAAGTTTGTATCTTATTCCTTGTGCTACCAGAAAGCAAAGGRAGGGGGGGAAAAATAAACAAGCAGACCTTAAGGATTAATTTTGCCAGTGGCTTTTCCATTGGTTCTTCCTCAACAAATCAGATTTTTAGACAATTTATGTAAAAAGCATCAGCAGACAGAACACAACTTCTCTTAGAAAGATTGGATCTTGGACATATTGAGGAATTCCAAAGCAGTTAAGAAAAGATTCCTGCAGCTTTAGCATCTCTCTCAGCTCAGTAGAGACTTACCTTGTTGGCTTTGGCTTTATTACTTTCATAAAAGTCCAGGTCCCAGGAACCACATTGCTATAAAAGAATCTCTGTAATCTTTTACAAATARGAATAAAATCTATTTCTAGTTCTCCTGATTGCAAATACACTCAGAAACTGAATTAATAATTGCTTAAAAATGCAGCTGATAGAAAGAGCAAATGACTTCAATGTTTTCCTGGTGTATTTGGAAGAAAGAGTTGAAGTAAATTTCTGATATTTAGCTGTGAAAATGTCACTACATGCACACACACACACAATAATTGAAAATTCAGTAATTGCCGAGGAAATTCTAGGRAAAGAGTAGAGGAATATTGGAAAAAACATCAGCAGGACAACAATATTTGCTATAACATCAGACAAAAGAATTCTTGTAATATTAGGTCTTAAATACCAGATATTTCACACATTAAAAGCCAAATAACAGCAAAGAAACTGTTACAGTGAGTGAAATTAAAAAGTCACACTTGTAGATTTTGCTGCCTATGGTCTTTCCATTTTTTTTCTTTCAGCTCCAGTTGCCAGATTTAATAAGTTCCAGATCTTGGTTTASGAACTGGAAGACATTAAAGAGTGGAACTTACTTGTTGGCCAGAAATCCTCCTATGTAGTTATCATGTTTAAATTCATTTTTATTGAAAGCAATTATTTTCTGGATATTGRAAAAGGAAAAGTGGGATAGAATTGAGCAGATTTTTGGTTTTAATTTTGTTTCAACTAAACAGGTGGAGAGGTCTGAGGATCATGATCATCAAAACAAAGCCCTCTGATCAGAAAAAGCCATTATTGGAATTTCAGACTGCATATGACAACATTCAGTCAAATTTTTCTCAAGAAATATTTTTCACATGCTGGACAGAACTTTAATAGAGATGGATGCCAGCTCAGAAAAAAAATCAATAGCATTTTAAAAAATGATAGCTTAGAGTTAGCATAGAAAAAAACCTGCCATATTTGATTCAAAGCAGGAATCTGAACTTAAGTTTTCCCCATAAGAGGTAAGTGCCCCTACAACTAGAGAATCAATCAGTCTTTTGTGATGAAAAAATTGTAACAGCAAAAGTTGCCATCTGTTCAGATGCAAAATTGAAAACAAACTGTGAAGCTTCAACTCTTTAAAAAAAAAGGATTTGCTGTTTTCTAGCCCTGCTTTTGTAGTTTCAGGTATTATATGGCATGATGAAGACAAAATTAAATGTATCTGTGTTATTGTAAATCTTTATTAACATCCTGTAAACTTTAATATAGTTAGCAYGTTTTCTTGTAGGATTCTCAGGTTTCAAGAAACAGAAGGGAAAGTTCTCCTTYGTGGGATTTTTTTTCTCCTCACTGAATTCATCAGGACTATGACCAAGGTTATTTTCTTTTAGTCCTCCCCTATACAAAGCCATGAAATGTGATTGGTACTGGCTTCACACTTGCCAAGAAACATTTATTAATATCAAAATATTAATATTTATTATATCAAGAAACTGTGATCCACCTCATCTGTTGATTTGATTGGGCTTTATCAGGAGCTTTTCCACTGAGTGTTGGACTCTTTTTGATTTAATTGTGTTTTAGACTGATCTCTCCTGCCACTCTAAAAATAAAGAATGGCTTCACCTTTACTGAGATACATCACATTTAATGAAAAAAGAAAAAAAAAACATTTAGGCTTTCTGAGTCTCTTCTTGGCTGATGTTGCTTTGTAAGTTGTACCTGGCAAGAAGCTTAAAATCTCTGGGAAAAGGGAACATGATTCCAGCTGGAAACTTAGAGGTTTGTTTCTTATTTTCATTAGACTGAAGTTTCATTCTCTGTGATGAGGGAACCCTCTGGTTCTGATACCTGATATCTCAGTGTTATTGTGCTTTCACAGCTTGGGTRAATAAACTGGTTTAAACCTTCAGAGGAATTTGAGGTTTCTTAAAAGTAGGTGGATACTAATTAAATTAATTAGTCAATTATCTTCCTCACTCATCCAGAGAGCTCAGACAGTGCTCCCATCTCTAGGATATGGTTATGGAACTGAGAGCTATGGGTGAAACCCTGATTTAAATGCACAGAACTGAGATCAGAGCCTATTTTTTTGTAATTTGGAATATTACCTTTAGTAAAGTGCCTTAGCCCTTTACTAAATAAAGGTTACATTATGACAATTTTTAAAAGAAAGACCTGTGATGGGAAGAACCATAGAATGGTTTGGGCTGGAATGGACYTCAAAGATCCTCTTGTTCCAATTCCCTGCCGTGGATAGGGACACCTTCCACCAGACCTTCCACCAAAGCCTTTCCAATAAACATCCTGGAGAGCTTCTTCTGTGGTGCCAAGAGCAATGGGGACYTTTGGAAAGGTCCTGCTTCTTGCTGCCCTTCTCTCATCAGCAGCTCTCATCCCTGACTGCTGTCATCTTCACCCAGGACTGCAGGAATGGGTGGCTTTGGGAAAATCCCCATCTCTGGAAGTGTTCAAGRCCRGGTGRGACAGGKCTTTGAGTAACMTGGTCTAGAGGAARGTGTMCCTGCCCATGGCAGGGGTTTGGAACTAAATGATCTCAAAGAWCMCTTGCAACTCAAACCRTTTTAGGATTCTATGATAAATRGGGCAGGYGGTSACAGAAAGAGGGGAGAGGTTGTTTGTTAAGGAGGGGCTGCCTGGTAAAAAGGGTGATCACAAAAGGCCAAGCTTGGATGCAGGGGATTTTTCTGAGAGTCWCACAATCACAAATGGAATTCCCTTCAGAAAATCACCTTTGCACAGCTTTGCCCTGGGCAGGAGGCTGTTTCTCCATCCACTGAGGGAACATCATGTCTGTGTTCTCCCTTGACTAACACAGCCTTTGTTACTAGCCTTCATCATCTTGCAAATCCYTGCATCAGCCCCAATTTAGCAAGACCTTAAGCACAGCCACACTGCTCCAAACACCTCGAGTCCAGCAGGATTCAGACTGAGCCGAAGACATATTGCCTCAAAAAAGAATTGCTGTAGCATGTTCAGAGCACCACTGTATCAGCCCTTGGAGGATAATTGTAAATAAAGCTCAAGAGGATCGATCCAGCTCAGCTCAATCAGCTTATTGATTTAAGCTATAAAAAGAAAATAGCATATAAACAGCCCTCTTACATGTGACCCCACCAGCAGCCTGTGGTGACTGACAATTCCCAGGTGCAAACAGCACATGAACTTTTAGCTGRTGGTTATTGCATCCATCTGGGTTTACAAGTAACTTCAGAGTTTCCTTTAAATTACACAATCTCTCCCTGCCTGTGTTGAAGGCCAGGCCAGTTCATCTGCATATGTGTCATGTGGACAATTTATTGGAGCCATTTTTCGTGGCTTTGTGGTATTCAGGGGGAAACAGAACACACAACTATCACAGAAATCACTGATACCTGCAATTAAAACAGATTCATCAAAGACTGCAGAAATATTTTAAAAAATAGAATACAAAGACATAAGCTAATGAGCAGTTTGGTAGTTACTCAAACCCAAGCACTTAAAAGCTCTAGGAGTTTTACTTGCTGCTGACAGGATAAACCTTTATCATAACCAGCATGCCACCTAAAAGCAAAGAATAGCCAGAAACAGCTAAAGCAGTACATGAGAGACAGCTGGACCCAGGCCTGCATTACTTAACACAAACCTAATCCTGTCCTTGCAGATTTTGTAATTTTGCCAAGAATAAGGGTTTTTTTCCTTTCCCCTGGCTCAATGCTGTGACCATGAGCACTGAAGAGACATTGTCCCAGCTCCTTGTAGGGGAAGATTTTTCTTTACCCAAAAGAAGATCAGAATAGGCAGAGGGAACAAACCACTCCTGTCYGAACTCTGAAGAAGAGAGCTGAGGAACGGGACCTCATCTTCAGAAGATGCCATCTAAACATCACCTGAAGTACCAGACCCCAACAATTAGGGGCCGTGAGGCTTTAAAATTGTTATTTTAGCACATATCTAACCCTGCCATCCAGGGAGGTTCACCTGACAATAGACTCCTGGAAAAGTTGCCCTCAGCTCCTTGCCGTGGTCAGTAAGACAAATGGATGTCTCCACAGGGAAGATGATGCCCTTCTAAAATCTTTATGAATCTTTGGCTGAGGAAATTATTACATTTTTATGGGAAAAAAACCTGCTATGTCCAAAATAACTGAACTGGCTGGTGCCAAATCAGCCTTTCTAAGTAAAGAATTCACCTTCCATATTCTGGTCGAAGCATAGGAGACACTTTAGACTGGATCACACTTTATACTGATCCCACTTTATGTTGGATCACAAAAATCCTTTTTACACTGTAAGGACAGAAATAGAGTTTGTCCCTGCATCGCTGCTAAATCTGTGGGGCCAGCCCAGGGATCGTTTTTTAGATAAATATTTGGAACAGAGGTCCCAGAACCCCTCATCATTTAAAACAGATGTTGTCCATCCGGTAGTAAGGATGAGGGATGAACATAAAGTTCATCATCTTCATGGAATTCCAACCCATCCTAAGAAACAATTTGCCAGGACATGCATTTCTACTAGGACAAGCTGCATTCAATCTTCCATGATGGAGTTGGACCCTTTATAATCTTCTTTACCTTTGGTCTAGAAAGTTTGTCACTCTTTCTGAGGGCTGCAGGGTGATACAGCAAGTGGGACACTTGGATGGAATCCAAATTACCTTCTGCCATGACTTTTTCACTACCCATGCAGGCAGGAGCTGCTGCCATTGATGACAATTCTCCAATTTGTTGGTCATCAAGCCTGCAGAGAAATTCTTACCCTGGATCCCTCACACAGGGTTGTGCAAGGGCACAGAGAAACAGCTGAGGCAGGAGGCATCAGAGGGCTCAGATCCCCTTGGTTACATTGTGAGCCAGCAGGTGTCGACAATGGCACTAGGGAAAAATAAATTTTTTCTTGGTCCATCCAAAGCCATACACCTAAAAGAGGAAGTCCTGACTGCAGTCAAAGTCAAGATGGACAGAAACGTCAGAGAGTAGCACAGAGAGTAGCAGGAACAGGTTTGGGCATCAGGATCCGTCTGCAAGAGGAAGAGCTGTCAATGTCACTGGAACATCCATGGGAGAAGAAAGTTTGGCTGCTCCCACTCTGGGCCAGACATCAGAAAYTTGAATGTCATTCAGTTCTGCTTCTCCTGAACCTCCAGCCCAGCCCAGGATGTTGTGTTTGCCTCTGACATCAGGCAGCAGGACCCTGCTGAGAGAACTGCTCTGCTGGGCTGGGCTGGGCTGGGTGTCACTAACCGAGCAGCTGCAAAAGCACAAATCTTAAATAAAATTGCTCTTCTGATCTATTCCTTCCTAGAATTTTGCAAGGACTCACCCTTCTCCTCTGGAGACACAAAAGTGGKGGAATTAATGGGATAAAGAAGCCAGTGAGTCCCAGAAGTATGACAATCTTTCCATCTTTTAAATAAGGGAACGTCTTCCCCRCACAGGGTGATCAATATTCTCACCAGTTAACATGGCATTAAGTGGTTTACTTCCCTGAATGGGAAATACCAGAGAAGATGATTTAATTGATTTAATGGATTATAATTGGATGGTAATAGTTATGTGTGTGTATACAGTGAGTGCAGTAGACCAAACATAAAAGGAAGACTTATCATCACTAAGATTTCTCTGCTGATCACTACACAGGGATAGTGTTGAATGTTTTAGTCTGTTGCATATTTTTTTTTATGCTACTTATTTTTTATTTGATTTTGATTTTTTGAAATTATGCTTCCATGGATTACATTTTTCTTTTTTCTTTCAAATAGCAGCTCATAATCACGCCACAAAATGCAAATTTTAAGTGTTACTGAGGAACAATTAAATAAAATAGTGTTGCAATGTTTAAGTGCCCTACCTTGCTGGCAGAGCTGCACCTACCTTCAGCAAAGTTTTTATCCATCCAAACAACAATACTTGAAAAGTGCACAGTGCAGGCAGAACCTTCCAAGACTGCTTTTCCAACCAAGGTGAGCTAAATCACAGATAATGCTTTTCTTGGAATAATGTTTTTCTTGGAATCGAGCTTCATGTGAAATTCCTACTATTGTAGTCAAAAACTAGTACAGAGTAAAGCAACAAAAAATCCTCAGTTACAGGGAGTCCTGTGATGAAACAGTCACAGCTCATGCTCTGAAAGCATTTTGAAAGCATTCCAGAAAATTGTGGGGGAACTATTGCCTTTTTATCTTTTTTCTTTTTTAAGGGAGAAACCTCTGTGCTACARAAGATAAACTCAGGCACTTGCCTTTACCAAGTTGGAGGAAGATTTTTGTAGGACAGACAAGAACTAAATGTGGACAGTTCATCCCACTTGCAGACAGCAAAGCAGGCACCCACTGATTAAAGAAACTCTAAACTTTTTTTTTTAATTTTGCCCAGATGCAAGTGGCAGCTCTCAGTAGCATCCCAAGCCAGCCCAGGGCCAGTTTGTGGCTCCCCTGTACCAGAACTCTGCAGCCCATGGAGAAGAAAGGCTGTCTGATGGGAATAGTCTGCAGGGAAATATCCACATCACCTCTGCCACAAAGTGAGAGATAGCAGGTACCTGAGCAAAATAATATTTTGTTATTCTGGTATTCCAGCAATTGTAACCCTTAATGGACAGTTCCCTTCCTTTGTGTCACTGTGAATCACCTGGAGCACAAAATAGCACCAATTTTCTTCAGCTCCAAGGTTTCAGCAGAAGGAAGTGGAGAGGGAGACAGCAAGAAAAAAGGTGAGATTAACTTTTCATTTCAGTAGTAGTTCAGCTGGACAAAGTCCCTGGATTTCGTCCTGTCCATACTGCTCACAAACCAGTTCTGCAAAAGGCCCTTTCTTGCTCCTAGTGAGGCTCCAGAGAGTTGCTGCCTTGYTGTCCTTGCAAAGAAAAAGCCAAGTATGCTGGGCTGAACTTTTAAACTCCTCTCAAAACTGTTTCTATGCTTCAGAGACATAGAAGGGAGTGACAAGCACTGGGTAATAAGAGATTTATCTCAGAAAAAAAATGGAGTAAAAATGATTCTTTTTCTCCAATGGGATCACAGAATCCTAGAATTGTTTGGGTTGKAAGGGAACTTCAAGGCCATCTAATCCACCCCTTTGCCATGGGCAGGGACACTTTTCACCATCCCAGGTTGCTCCAAGCCTCTTCTAACCTGGCCTTGAACATTTTCAAGGATGGAGTACCCACAACTTCTCTGGGCAACCTATGCCTGCTCCTCACCACCCTCAGAGGGAAGAATTTCTTCCTAATATCCAATCTAAATCTCCCCTCTGTCAGTTTGAAGCCATCCCYCCTTGCTCTRTCACTCAACCCCTTGTGAAAGATCCCTCTCCAGCTGTCTTGGAATCTCTTCAGGAATGGGAAAGGGMTCTAAGGCCTCCCTGGCACCTCCTCTTGCTGCCATTGTTGATTTCTGGACAGCCTGAGGAGCGCCAAGGCAGGAGAGGCAGACTGCAGGCAGCAGATAAGGAAAGGTCCTTGGGGAATGCTGAGCTAATCCTGGTGGCTTTGTTCCTTCCTCACTGTGGTTCTTTCTCTCTCCAAGGGGAAAYGTGTGCAGCCAGTAATTTTGTGGGAGGAAGGAAAGAAAGAGGATCCTGAGAGGGGAGGAGATGTTTGGGATTCTGCTGTGTCCAACAGACCTGGGGACAGGGCCTGATCCTCCCTAGAACCAGCACAGCCACCCTCTGGGCTGGCCTCATGCTAAAACATTGCAGGCTTGAAAAGTGAGCTCAGATGGGCTGAAGAATCAAGAATCAACAGAAGACCAGAAAAAATATTGATTTTTTTTTTAGATTATGATAAATAATAGAGGCAAAGCCTCAGAGGGAGCAGTTTTAATCACTCTTTCTCAAGACATTTACAGAAAATTATGTCCTATTCGAGTCATTTACAGCAAAAGAAATTGAGGCACAGACATGGGATGTGACAACTGATCAACTGACCCAGCCAGTGACAAAATGAGGACAAGAACCAGGTCTCCTGGCTGCCCTTTGTGATGTTTGGGCCACTAAGGTGGCCTATCCTTCAATGCACCAAGAAGGGTCTTTGCAGCCYCTCTGCAGCCCCTCTGCACTCCTGGTCACTCTACCAGGGACAGGGGCAGTGTTTTCACACACAGCACTCCAAGCTCCACTGAGCAGCCAGCAAAAATCCCTCTGTCCTAATCACTACCCTTCCTGTCCTAATCATTACCCTGCCAGCAATTTTGATCCCTAAGGGGACCTCCTAGAGCAGGTATTTTGTATCTGTTTCCTTCCTGCAGCATTCTTTTTTCTTATTAACTGCTGATGGCTGAAGGGAAGAGTTAACTCTGAGGATTTGTAGGCATTAATTTTTCATCTGATTATTAATATGCTTGCAGCAGGTGTTGGACATTTTCTATTTTAGTGGTCTCAGAGAATGGCAAAGAATATAAGAACCACTTATCTTCATTTAAACCTCTGCCTGATGGGGAGAGTGGGAATAGAGAAGGGGTTGGACTTAACTGCAGTATATTTGTAGTSTTCTTTGCTTCTAATTCTGTAATTGTGAAGACTCTATCTCATTACAGTCATGTTTGACTTCATTCCTTTCTCTCTTGCCTCCACCTTGTCTCTCTTTTTATTCTTCTTCCCTTTGCCTAAATGCAGCTGCAATAAATATCTTCAGTACATGATAAGTATTTAGCAAATATATCTGTATATATTTTTTTATGTGCTATCTCCTTAGTAACTGTTTTCTGTTTCAAAAAGCCTTCATTCAACYCAGGGCAGAGCAGAATCTCATTCAACCCAGTGCAGTGCAGAGCACCCAAGGCAGTCAGCATAGAGAACTGTCAGCAGATCCATGTTATGAATTGGCTCTAARGCCATTGAAAAAACCAAAATAAATTATTTGCAGGATGTGGCTGGTCTACAGTGGGAAAATTAAGTCATTCTGACTACTAGAAAGTCTAACTTTCAATGCATAATTCTACTTATTCTGATCAAATGAAGTAACCCTTGAGGAGGTCAGTTTATCTGCCAATAATTTCTTGGTGATCAAGAGCCCAAGTTTGGGTCAGTTGTGTAAAGCCAAGAAAGGCTTAGGTTGGATAATGGGGAAAAATTCTGCATCTAAATTGTTGTCAAGTATTGGAACAGGCTGCACAGAGGAGGGGAGGAGTCACCATCCCTGGAGGTAATTAAAAGATGTGTAAATGTGGCACWTGGGGACAGGGTTTRGAGTGGTTTGGCAGTGCTGGGTTAATGGTTGGACWGGATRATCTCAGAGGTCTTTTCCACCCTTARTGATTCTGGGATTCTTACTTTTGATCCCAGGCTTAGATTTAGACTCTAACCACTCCAGTTGAAAGTATCCTTAGTTTCACCCTAATTAAGTGCTTATTGGGGATTTTCGAAATATGAAGATAGGTTTTAAACCTGTTTTGTCAGTCTTTGCAGGAAAGCTCATGCACCCTGAATTTCTCAGACTCCACACAGTGTTTCCCTCTGTGGGGCCATTTGGGTCTCCACTGGAACACAGACGCTGAATTAAACCTGCCTCAATATTCACTGTAGCACATTCCTGACAGCAGTGGGGCCCTTTCCTTTCACCTGGCACTAGACAAACTGCTGGGAATGCAAATGACAACCTCCCTTTTCATTTTGCCTTCATTCCCCAATGTAAGCACTGGATCCAAACATCTGTGCTCCAGGGATATCAGATCTCAGCACTGGGCTTTGTATAACAGGTGAAGCCCTGAAGTAGGCCAGCATGGATCAGTGAATTGAGCTTCTGTATCTCTGGCAAATCCTTTAAAAAATCTTGCTTTGTGTCCATAAAGTTTGTATATATTTAGTACCTACTTAAAAACGTTCTCTAGAGCAGGGTGGGGATTGATGCCTTTAAAGGCAGCCAGAGCAGCTGGTGAATATGCTGAGTTAAGAGTACCACCAAGAGGCCAGTCAGGAGATGGCTGAGGAGGTTTAATTGCATTTCACCAAGAGCAGAGAGGCCCCTTTAACAGAAAAGGTGAAGGCTGGGAAAGAAAAACTGAAAAGTAGATTTTTAATAACCAATTGAGCCCCACTCTGGCATTATTTTGTGGCAGCAGGATTGAAGAATGGCAAGGAGACAGGGCCATGCCTGCTGTATAAATAGTAAAGCATAAAATAGTAATGCAGCAAGAACTGAGAAAGGGTTCAGTGAGCACCCTGCATGCCAGAGAGCTGCTGCTGCTGCTGCAGCACAAGGGACAGAGCCTGGACATCCCCAACCCTAAAATGGAAAGGTTTTCTGTCACATCATCAGTAAAAACACTCCTTTGCAGGGTAATCAGGTCAGACTTTGTGTTGTATCATTGCACAGGGCAGCCACAATTATCTCAATAAACAGCRGCTTTTTTAACCACAGAATTTCCTTTCAAGCAGTGCTTTACAGTGAACACCTCTCYTTTTTTCCACAACAAAGATCAGCTRWATGTGGCCAGAACTAYAAAGAAAATTAGCATTTCTTAACATAAATTAGCTGAGAAGCCACCAAAAATGAGCATTTCCAAGCCACACACTGACTTAATATGGGTGAGCTCAGCACTGCTCCAAGCATGATGATGTGAGGGCCAAGCTCAGGATGTAATGAAGRAAAATTCCAAAGCTGGACCTCTACTAGCAATAGACAGTGGCAGAGCCACTGCTAAACACTCAGAGTTAATTACCTATTCTGCTAAACCAGTCCCTGGTGCTGCTGCAGCTGGAGTAGCTCATTATCCTGCACAATTCCCAAACAGCTCAGAAGCACTGGCACAAGGCAGGGACTGTTCCCAACAGGCAGCTTGGCCGCATCAACCCTGTTTTGTGCAGCAAGACAGGCCATGGTGAGGGTATCAGCCATTGTCCAGCTGTTCTCTGAGAAAGGCGATTTCTGAGTGCTCCTGTGGCCTGGAGCTCCTACAAAGGGTGGAGAAGGGTGAAAGTCTCAGTGGAATGACTTAGGGAATGTGTGCTTGGCACTCTCGGCTCCATGTGATGAAWCTCTATGAAAAATTTACACTAAAGGGGGGTTAACCAGTCCATAAAAAGTCTAYCCTGCCCTAGGGCAGGGTGATGGAGTAGATAATCATGCCAGGAGCCTGTCAACCCTCTTTTCTCTGGCTGTGAGATAAGATTTTGTGAAAGTGTAAATCCATTGAAAATAAAAGAGAACAGTCCCCATGACCCTTTGCTGACAATCCTTCCTCTGGTCTACAGAGTGAAATTTTCCAGTTGAATAGGAGAGGAAAAYGCAAAATGACCCTTAGGAATGACTATGATGCCAGATGTAGGAAATGTACATAATCTCTGCTACAATTAAATGCAAAATTGGGGAATAAACTGGTGAAGGAAAGGCATCTGAATTCTGCTTTAAATGGACATAGAACTGCAGCCCTAAGTCCACTGGATATGACACCTGAGTTATGTTTGATTGTGTGTGTTGTGCACAGAAAGGATCTGATTGATCACAGCATGACTCCAGTGTTATACTGGGATACCTGCAGAAKAAAAGTCAGATCTCAAAATATTAATCCAGAAATGCAGAATTCAGAAACGGCCAAACAGCCAGGCACATGTAGAAAGGTGGATGTATCCATGAACTCAAGCCATGTGAGTATTCCTAACTTGATGAGTCTCCAATATAACAGATTTTTTCTGATCCTAGAAGCTGTTATAGCTCACCTATTCAGAATCATAGAATGGTTTTAGCTAGAAGGGATATTCAAGACCATGTTTTTCCAAGCCCTTGACATGGGCAGTGACACTTCCCACGTGATCAGGCTGCTCCAAGACCTACCCAGAGTGACCTTGGACAATTCTAGGGATGGGGCAGCCGCAGCTTCTCTGGACAACCTGTGCCAGGACCTCACTACCCTCACAGGCAAGAATTTCTTCCTAATATCAAAGCTAAATCTACCCTCTTCCAGCTYAAAGCCATTTCCCCTTGTCCTATCACTACATGTCCTTGCAATAAGTCCCTCTCCAGAATCATCATTAAGTAACTTCTCCCTCCCTTTACTGCAGGCAAAGGAATTCCTGTGGTTAAATGAATTAAAGGCACCCAACAGAGAACAAGTGACTGCTTTTTTGCTCACACTGCTGGTCCCAGTAACTGTGACCAAATGCACTTGGTATCACTCTGGAATTGGCCTGACATCTACAGCTTGAGAATTAGCCCATGTTCTTCCTTCACAACTTTCTAAATTCATCATGCACCTATAAAATTCAACACTCAGAAAATCTGAGTGTCCCAGGGAATCCATGTGGAGGGAGGGATGGATTTTTGGAACAGGTTTGCAGTTTATGGCACCCTGACTTTGTCCTGAGTGTAATGGAGGAACAGGGTCAGACACACAGCTCTGGGACAGGGACGAGGCAAGGAACCTCATCTGGAATCAGTCTGTGAGGGAAGAGCTTCTGCTCATCCTAGTTCTCCTCATCCAAAAAACCAACAGCAAAGTTCCTACTGACTTCCAAAGAGGCTGAACTCAGCCCTGGTAGCACAGACAGAATTAGGGAAACCCCATATCCCCTGTCCCACCTTAAGTACCTGACGGTGTTTGGGATGCACTGGGCTCTGTGTATTTGCTACTCCAACAGCTTTGAGGTGTGCACGATGCAGGTCCTCAACCCATACTGGAGAAAAATTCCTGTGATGGTGAATAATAAAGAGCCAGAGGAACCCTGGGGAGAACAGCTCTGTTTCCCTGCCCAGCATGCCATTTCAGAGGCCTTGGAATTCCTTGAGAGCTAAAGAAATTAAAGCAGGAGAATGGAAATACGGCTCTGTAGGGCGCCRAGACACAGAAAGGTTTTGCTGGCTTGTATTTTTCATCCTCGGTGGCTGTTTCAAAAATCTCTTTAAATATTAAAGACAACAATATTTATTTTAGTGATATAATGTGTGCAGTGCAGTGAGATTTCCATTTGTGTGTTTAGCACAGAAAACAGTTTGAAGTCTTTTATAAAAAGGTATTTTTAGACTGGTAAAACAAAGAATGTTGGAGCTTTTTAGTAACTCAGCTTTCTTGGGTTCTTTAGGGGTTCTGCCATGTGGATCTTCTCCAGGCCTAGATTTATTAGGCCACATTTCCAGASTGCATGGGTGAAGAAGGAGTCCAATAATTTGGCTTCACTGTCCTTCTATCCTACTGCCTTGTMCCTAGGAGTGATCTAAACTCAAACATTGGGACAACAGAGGTGTAAAAGAGACATTGACAGTTCACAGAGGAGAAATCAACTGATACTCTCAGAAGTCCCACTCTGATCTCTTCTAAATCTATCTTKAAATTAAATACATAGCTGAAGATGTCCTTACCTTCTTCTGCCAAGTTGTCGAGGTGTTAAACCAACATTATTGTTTTAGATACCAACAAAAAATATTAGATTATCCAAGTCTAATATTCTATCTTAGACCAGGTCCCAATTATGAATTTTGTTAATATTCCACTCCCAATATGTTTCACATCCTTGCAGTTTGGATTTGCACGAAGAATTAGGTAAGGTCCATACAGGTTTTAAACATAAAGCCAAGCTACAGCTCTTGGCTGTGATGACAGATGAATACCAAAAAAATCATTGGAATAAAATATTTCCTCTAGTCTTTTTCCTTAAAAATTGGTGGCAAAGCCTTTTAAAGATTAATTCACCACAACTTCCCCCTGGAAAGGCAGGCAAGTGATTATTGATATTGTCTGTCTCCTGATTTGCTGAGGCACTTCCTCCTGCATTAGAAAGAACAAACCTAAAAGATCTGCAAGATAAATAATACTTTTCCCTTGCTCCAGAAGGCTTTTGCTTCTTTGACTCTCTTTGACTATTCAAGTATTCACCGATACAGCAAATAAATTATAAAAAGCTTTGGTCTAGAATACTTCTCTCCATTCCAAACTTTCTCTTTTGGATCTGCCTCACCATCTGCTCAAAAGGATCATCTCTTTTGGCAGAAGAGAAATATGGGATCAGCAACCAAAAAGGATCATGCTGCTTGGGGTCCTCTGTCCTTGTCATGGATGTTGTGACTCACTTCACTAACAGAGGAGTAGCAATATAAACCTTTATAAACCAGAAATTTAACAGAGTTTGATAATAAATGGGATGGTGGTTTAACAAGACTGGGTGACAAGGAATTCTCAATTGTTTACTGCACAGAGGACAAGGTCAGACAAAACTGTGAGGGATACCCTCCCCTTGGGCCATGACTTTCAGAGAGGACTCCCTTATGTTCTAGAAAGGTCAATTATTTATGTCTGAAGCATTACTTGCACGTAATTAGACCTTCACATCACTTAGCTAASATTTCAAAGTTTCGGTGCTTTTATTYCGAACTCACTGAGTGTCTCACAAAATAAAGATTCTCCAGTTTGGAGGAGTAACCTTGAGAAGAGTCCCTACTCAAGAGAAAGCCAAGACATGCACCATGCTGATGTGCAGGAGAGCCTACAAAAGCTCGAGCTGTCCACTATTTGTGGCAGGAAATAACTGATTTACATATTTGCACATTGACTACAGAATTTAGTTTCTCTCATGCTTGGCTTGAGCCAGACCTTGACCAGCACAATGTCTGGGAGGGTGAGGGTGCATTGCCAATCCTTGGCTGTTGTGTTGTTATTTGTTTCCCTCAAAGCCCCTCTGAGCTGAATCCATCATGACCAGACACATCCCTAACCTCCATCATTTCCCATGGTTAYGGGAAATAAAGGCTGTAAAAGAGTTCAGGCCAGAATGTGTTCTCCTTCTCTCTCAAGACTATAAAGATGAAGATGTGATGCTATCCTAGTATAAAATTGAATGGATTCTGTTGGCAGAAAATGGCTGGAGAGAGAAAAACAAAGTTAGGGAAAATACATATATTTCCTGTACTGGACTTGATGACCTTGAAAGTTCATTCCAGCCAAAACTATTTTATGATTCTGAGATAAAAGCTCCAATGGTAGCATGGAATGTTCAAACACACAAGTGAGTTAGTGCAGGGTAAAAGGTTCCTGTGCATCAGCTGACCTGAGGTAGCTGCCCCTGTGTGTACTTTCATCTTGCAGTAAATCTGAGTTAATTTGAGTCACAGCAGCCCTCTTTCTTTAAAAGWATGTGAATGATTCAAATAACTTCACATTTGCTACAGGCAAGAAGCTTGTGCATGGGCTGTTGCCAGGGAAACCTGCTCACAGATCTTAGCACAAAGGAAATATYGTTACTGTTTCATTAATTACTTATTAAAGCAAGTCACCATCTGAGATCAATGCCTGTGGCACTCAGTACACAACGAGAAATACTCTTTGTCCCAAAAAACTTCTGAACAAAAGAGGGAGCTTCTTTTCAACATTGCAGGAAAAAGAAAGAAAATGTTTATTTTACGAAGTTAAGAATTAAACAAGAGTCACATAAATCAAAGTCAACCCACACTGCCTGCAGGTCAGCCAAGTTATTGCCAAGGAAGTCCAAGGCTGGAGGTCCACAGGGACTTGGCTGACAATGACAGGGGTACCAAGGACTGCCAGCATGCGTCTGAAAATTGAGCCACGAGCTGTTTCTGGGCTTTGTGGGTTTTGTTTTTGTACAGAACTGAGCTCTGCAACTGCAGCAGCAAATACAGTCTAATAACCAACCAATTTCCTATAATGGCACTTCATATTTCAGCCTCTATTCATTTTCTTCTCATTTTCAGCCAGGAGGTAATGGCACTGTTTGCTCTTCACAGCAGAGATGCACCCTGGCACATCGTGCCTCTGAGAACAAAGCACAAAATTGAAGTTGGTAGAGTGTAATGAGTGGCATTTTCATGGCAAAATGGGGGTTAGCCATCATTTCAGCTATTACAGGGCTGTATTGTCAGTGATTTCAGAGAAATGGGGTTTGGACCTGAGAAATCTGCTCTCCTCCACTTGTCAGGARAGGTCTAAGAGGCTGCTTGCACCCAGGGCTGCTGGGAGCCAAGCTGGTGCTTTCCCAAATGTGGCTTTCAGGTGAATTTAGGATGTTGTATGAATCCACAAGCCTCAAAACCTGCTTTCCTTCCATAAGAGACTGCCAAAGAGATTTTTCTCAAGTCAGGATCTTCATCTAACACTGCTCAAGAGTGGCCTGCAAAAGTCCATGGCGAAAAAAAATCTCACTGAGAATTTGCTAAAACTGAGAAATCCAGAGTTATTGTGTGGAGAATCATAAAGTGGCACTTGGCAGTCAGGAGGAAGAGTGCCAGGAGATCTTTTTACTCCTCTTGCAGTGCCAGATGAGATTACAAATGTCTCTACATTGATTTGCAAACAATAAATGTAAGTTTTTCTATTTTCTTATCAGCACTCTGGGAGGTACTTCAGGAGTGCTTCAATTAATGAGTGAAAACCAACATYATTAACGCCCACAAATCAAAAGCCTACACGAGGCCAGCTCCTGGTTTAGAAATTAGGAGGAAATATGTGTCTCTGATTCTTAAATTTTCCTCTGAAATGTCCATTTCTTCCTAACATGTCAGATAGGCCACAGCATAAACTACCACTGCCTTAAGTCCAGTCTGGTACTTCTCACACTCTGATGTTTCCTACTAAAGAAAAAGAGATGGAACAGAGCTTCACCATGCAGTCATTTTCATTGCAAAGGAATCTGCAAAGATGTCTGAGCCTTGGGGATCCAAAGGACGCTGGGAAAGGTCTGGCCAATTAACTCCAGACTTGAAGAGGCAAAACTGTGTCAGCACAGAGYTCATGAGCACCTGAGCTCTCCAGCCTGGCTCTCAGCTAATGACCCCTGCAAGTGTGTCTGGCCAAGCTCCTAGAGAGGCTCTGTCTAAAAATGTCACTGCAAAGATGTGAAGTGTGTGAGAGTCCCATTCTTACATGTATAAAAATTCACCCCAAAGTCTGCATGGAACCAAGTTTTAAAGGCCAAGTGATTCAAAGTGTTGGGAAGAAATGGATCAGGAAGGAATCCTGAAAGAGAAACTCCACGGGGAGGAGAGGAGATGTCAATGATGATGGACTTCAATGTGCACTGGAAGGAGGGAGAGAGTTTCTGGGATGGCTCAGAGAATCAGCATTTCCCTAGGAAAATTATCAATTTCACACAGTTTTGTTTTGGGTTGTTTTTTTTTTAAGTGACTGCTACTCCCTCTGCATCTTAAATCAAATGCTTCAAATTTCTTTCCTACCCTTTCTGTAGACTTCCATACCCTTGCTTTATTTCTCCAGTCACATTGCTGTCTCTTGTGTCTTTCCTTCCTGCTTTTGCATGTTTATCTCTGGACCCCATTAATATTTCTGATTATCTCGTTTATATCATCACTTTTTAATACTTAAAACTTTTGTAAATTATTGTAGCAGCCCTGAATGAAAACAATCTSTTAGCACAAAAGAATTTCCTTTGGACAGATAAAAGTAAGTTAAACAAATAACTCCAGTTTTCTCACTGTTAGGCAGTTGGGTTCCTGAAGTAAAAAAAAGGTTTCATCACAATTCTAATTTAGCCTCCTCCTTCTTTCTTTGGTGCTTTGTAAGGCTGCTTTTCTTTCCTGAGTACCTCACAACTCCTAATGTACCTATTTTCACAGTTCTTTCATGCACTCTGGCTGATTTATAAAATTCACGTTATCCTATTTCTTGTAAGTCTATGGAGCATCATTTCTGCCATTAGAGGAACAGACCAGAATATCAACTGGTGTCCCTATCCTCAAGACCATCATTTAAGTAAAAATATCAAGGGAAAATGTGTAGTTCTCAATAGTGATCATTTATAAGAGAGTGAAACTGGTGCCTGCAGCATTCCCTGTCTCTGTACTGGAGACAAAAACAAACTTCAGGCTCTAGTGGCAATTTAGGCATTCCTTTTCCAGCTGCTGTGTCTGAGGAATGAAGAAAAAAGACAGTTACACCATAAAGAGTTGGCTAAATTGAAGAAAGATGGTTTTTCTCAGTGCACTGCAAGRATTCCTTTCTCGTCCAGGGACTGCACAGCAGGAGCAGAGCTTCTTGGCCTTCCAGCACAACCTGGCAACAAAGGGAAGGAAAAGCCCTCTTGTGAGAGTTTAGCCAGGTATCAGGAAAATTCATCTGGCTCTTCCAGGTGAATTCRTGTCTTCATCACCTTCTAAATCAAACCTCAGGGTGTATTCATTATGAAAGATGTGACTGATTAAATGCAGGGGTCTACAATGCTGGCTCTTCCACCTGAGGAAATCTGATAGCAAAGCAAGAGATCCAGCAGAGTGAGTGACATCAGCCCTGATCCTCACACTGACACACTTTTTGCCAAATTGCCTTGAACCCAACCCCACTCAGTATTTTAACTGTCTTTTTATTGACTATAACAGGAGCCCTGGCTATTTAGGATGATGTAATGTACATGTTGGAAGCACCTGAATTTGGGGAACATAAATGCCAACCCATTCACATCTCCGTGTACATGGAGTAATGCAGCGCCTTTCAGACACAGATGGTGTTGCTCAAATATTCTTACCCAGCCATTTCATGGTGTATTTTCCCTGACTTTACCATATATTTATGAGTTTAGCACCTCTTTTTGGAAAGGATGAAGGCAGGAAGGTCACAGCAAGTGGAAACACAAAGACAACCATCTGTGGGGAAAGGAACAGCTTTAAAGGCAGCTTGGGATTTCAGCAAGATGCACAAATCAGAGCTGGCACAGAAGTCTACTGTCCATCCATCCATCCATCCCCCCATCCATCCATCCATCCATCCATCCATCCATCCATCCATCCATCCATCCATCCATCCATCCACTCTAGGCCTGGAACACTGCGTCTGCTCAGTGCATTTCTGAGCAACAATCATGAAAAAGGAGCAAGAAGGAAACATCTGAACTTCACAGGTGTCTTTTGATGCACTTGCAATGGCTCAATCAAATGCTGCTTTCAGCCCTACACAGCCCTCAGCTACTGAAATTGCAATGAATGGCAGGCTGATCCAAAGGGAAATGCTCCTATAAAGTCACACATGACAGAGTAACCTTTCTCTGGTTATCTCTAACCCCATGGCACCCCTTCTTTCATTCTTGACCTTTACAATTCCCCAGTTAATTCCTCTGCAGGTCCTTAGAGTTGGTCTCTCTCCATAACTTGCTGGATGAGGTCCTCAGGGCTGGGCTGAGGGAAATGAGTTTTTGCTTGTTTGGTTTGTTTTGTTTTGTTTTTTTTCACTTGACCCAAAGTAAGCTAAAACAAATTCCCTGTGAAAATCTATTTTTCATTCAATAGCACCTTTTTGTCCCCTAGGCAGACAAGTCAATTCTTGTTTCATGAAGTCCTCACTGTAAACAGGAGCTTGCACTGAGGCAGAGAAGACACAGGGAAGAACAAAGACTCAGTTGGGCATAAAAGTCTCTACTACAGAAATGCCACCTAAAGTCAATGCTCTACTGTGCCACAGCTCTGTAGGGATCTTTTAGAATAGAACAGAACTTCATAATCACAAACCTTATATCCATAAATTAAACAGAGGTCCAAACACAAGGGTSTGTATCTAAATATTGTAGGGGTGGAGGGAGATGTGGGGTAACAGGATGGGTCAGGACAAACTGCAGAGTTCTACTCCAGAAAAAGACCACCAAGACTGGCAACCTAAAGGGATGTCCAAAGTTCTCAGCAAAAGAAAGAATCATTTAAAAAATTCCTTGTATGCCATTTGTGAGGAAGGCAATTGGTGGTATTGGCTTTTCCTGATACTGCTATTTTTTTTTAAAGATAAAAAATAAACAATTTTTATTGGGAAAGTCATAAAGAATAGCATAAATATTAGGGGTAATTTATTATATAATGAATTGTCATTAGACAAATGAACTCACRGGAAAGAAAAACCTGATAAATAACTTTTATKTATGTGCACATATACAATTCAYAGACAGACAYAAATATATATATTTATATATGACTTTGCTTACCTTTAGACAAAAAAAAATCTACAGATAGCAATTGCTAAGAGGTACTATGAAAAGAGATTGGTTATAAAGGGATATAAATTCTGACATGAGATTATCTAAAGGTGATAATAACAGCTTACACCACATCTACATATTCTCAGCTTTCATGCTGGCTTGCCAAGCAGAGACAGGAAGCATCATGTCACTAATTTGAGGGATAAAACAGCAAAAGCTAAAAAGGGAGAGAGGAATGAATARGAAAAGAGACAGAGGAGATGAATGCCTCACAAAAACCTAACACTTGAGTAGTTACCTGCAACTCTGCTGTCCTTGAACTTGCTGACAGTTTCATAAGCATTGCAATTTTTTTTCCCTGTTGCTGTGCTCTGGTGGATCCAAACAGAAATGAGGCCATGGCCATGACCTTGCCAGACTTTCCTGCTCAGGTGGGAGAATCTGTGAAGAGGTTTTCACAGTGGATAACCAACATCAGGAGGCACAGAAATTGAGCACACATTTTCTAACACCCTGGATGCTGTATTGTGCTGGGTGGACCCTGGCTAGATGCCAGGTGCCCACCAAAACTTCTCTCTCTTCCCTGTCCAGGTCRACAGGGGAGAGAAATTATAACAAAGACTTTTGGATCAGGTTAAGGACAGGCAGAGATCACTCAGCAATTGTTGTCATGGGCAAAACAGAGGCCACTAAAGGAAATTGAATTTATTATCAGTCAGARCAGAGGAGTATAACCAAACCTTAAAAATTCCTTCCCCTTATCTCTCCCTTATTCCCAGCTCAGCTTCACTCCTGATTTCTCTACTTATCCTCACCTGAGTGCTGTAGARGAAGGGAAAGGGGGGGTTATGGTCAGCTCATCCCATTTTCTCTGCCATTGCTTCCTCCTCAGAGGCAGAACTTCTCACACTCTTCCCCTGCTCCAGTGTGGGGCTCCTCTCATGTGAGAAAGTCCTCCAGGAACTTCTCCAACACAAGCCCTCTCCATGGGCTTCAGTTCTTCCCAAACTGCTGCACTGTGGGTCCCTCCCATGGGGTCAGTCCTTCAGGRGCACAGATCCACCACAAATCCACAAGTTCTCTCAGCAAACCTGGCATGGGCTCCTTTCTCCACAGCCCACATCAGACAAAAGGGAAGCTTCTGCAAGGTCCACAAGGAGGACACTACAGTAGCCACCCTTCAGCCAAAACCATGGCAAATCCAACCCAATTACCCACTGAGACACCAGGCAAAGGGATGTGCAGTGAAGGGAAAGCCRAGACCAGAGGCTGTCAAGTCTTATGTCCACCTTCAAAACAGGCAAGAAGGAGGATGCAGGGAATTACAAGATGATCAGCATTATTTCCTGAATAAAGCTTCATACAATTTATTTCCAGGCACCTAAAACAATTTATTTCCAGGCACCTAAAGGACAAGAAGATCATCACATGATGCTGAGGAGAGGGTGAAAGAGCTGGGAGGGTTTATCCTGGAGAAATTGAGACTTTGAAGGGACTTAAAAGCAGCGTRTCAGCAACCTACAGGGACAAAGCTGGGGTTCCAATCAGGAGAGGCTGAATTTCCCAAATCTATTTCTCTCTCAAATTTTACTTTTTTGCAGTCCTGTGTAAGACTTCCAGGACAGACCTAGAGAAGAGCTGTGAATCTGTAAAACTCAGGGTTAGGCCCCATTTTACCAGCAATAGGACCCAGCATTCCCATCTCAGAGGAATGAGGAAAGGGAAAAATATACAAGGCAGTGAGAGCACTTGGTAGTCTAAGATAAAATGTCCTCAGGTCTCCCTTGCCTCAAGATGCCTTAGCACTCATTCCAAACAACACTTCAAGAAGGAAGAAAATCTAGTTTTAGGCTAAAAAGATACATGTTCTGCTTGTCCCCATTGCCTGCATGTCTTCCCAAGTGTTTGTCTCAGTTTTGAGCTGCTGGCTTTGCCTCCTGCCTCCACAGCAAGGGGATAAAGTGTCACCAGACCTTGGCAGACTCATACACATTGCATGGTGTCAGAAGAACAGACCTGCTAAAGAATAATTGCTCCTGATAGCCTATTGACTTTGATTAGGAAACACACATTAACATCTTTCCTCATTTAAGCCTCACTTGTAGAAGGGAGCCTCCTTAAGTGTTCTCTTGTCTGGGATATTAGACCAGGAATTAAAAATGACAGGATGGACAATTCAGCAGCAAGTGTTTAATTAGGCAATAAATTAGAGTCCCTGAGAGCACAAGGATCTGTGGCATCTCTCTCCTTTTGAAAATAAATCATAATGTTTATGCAATGTACAACCCCCTTATTATACACTGCAGATGGAGCTCCATGCCCCATGCTGTTGGTTTTGCTAAAGCCATATTGACAAGGAGAAAACAGGAGTTTATTAACATCATAAGTGTTTTCTGCTGATGGATCTGGGGGACCTTCCAATATGCATCCTCTTCCAGGATTAAGTTATGACCCTTCCCCCAGGCTTACAGACCCAAACCCAGCCATTTCATGGTTGTATTTYCCCTGACTTTACCATATATTTATTATTTTAGCACCTCTTTTTGAGAARGATGAAGAGCTGGAAATGCCTCAGCTTCCTGGAGTTCCAGTGGGTGGGATGCCAAATGTCAGATTATATGCTGATATTGGATATCAGATTCTCTGGTGGCWCACTGAGTTACAGTGAGGAGAAAGACAGGAGTTTGTAGTTCAAAGTCATGCACAGATTCTTGTTTTTTAGCTGAGTTCTGTGTCCTGCTCTGGGTATTCACAGTGCCATGCTGAAATGAAGACAATGTCATGGTCCTTAGCCAAGAGCAAAGGATGATGCAGATATGGTGGCAGAAGAGAAAGGGCAATTCATTGAGCCTCATGGAAAATAAGGGACAATGGATGGCTTAACAACCTGATTTGTCCTTCTTTGATTCATTCACAGCCAAATTTTCAGGTCATTCAATTCTCTTTCAAAATTTTCACCTTCCCAGCTAATCCCTCCCTTCCTTCCTTCCTTCCTTCCTTCCTTCCTTCCTTCCTTCCTTCCTTCCTTCCTTCCTTCCTTCCTTCCTTCCTTCCTTCCTTCCTTCCTTCCTTCC
>JACDOX010000050.1:2420213-2432970 GCA_014549065.1 Cardinalis cardinalis
TTTTTTTTCAGTACATTTTCACATGAAAAAAGAGCTGCTTCTGAATGAAACACTGTGAAGGCTCATTTGTACAACACAGACATGAAGTTTCTCATGGTTTTGGAAAATGTTACCTAACCCAAACAAAACTATTTGCTGGATTTCCTTCATTTCAGAAAGAGTTTTGCTGTTCTTTTGAAACTCTGTGTAGTAAGGCAGAGTGTGATGTCTCCCCCAGTCATCTGCATACTCAAAGTGAAGCTTCACATTGGTAATTCCCCCACCACTCTGCCTGTGACCAGAATTGCCTTTTCCCATGGGTCTTATTTAATCTCCCATAGAAAATTACAGGCAGGGGATATATAAAATCAAAATCATACAGAAAATGTTTTGACTAACACTTCTGACAACTAAGAAGAGCTTACAAAGAAGAGAAAAGTGATGCCCAAAGGCAAGAAAGGAGCAAATGACAACCAGAGTCCACTTTTAATGGRAGAACTGGGCCAATGCCCAAAACTCTCCTGTCCCTCAGTAATCTGTAGCATAGTCATGAGGGTTTTTTACACTCTTTTGCTTCTGTGAATAAACTCTGTTGTGCATGGCTGCTGAAAGTTTGTAATAACTTCTGACCACACAAAGCCACTGCTCATCTGTGGAACATTTTCCTCATCTTGCATCTCCTTTTGCCTGGCTGGTGAGTCTGACTCCACCGTGCTAAACCTGGGCTCCCTGGGCAGAGCAGGTTTTAATTGATAGGTTTGAAATGGGAGTTTAGAAAAATAAACTGAGAATAAGTGTGTCAAAATGAACAACACTCACTCCATGGTTACAGCATCCATCAGTCTACAGGGTTAGTTCTATATCTATCATTTTAGAGAATGGAAAAGGAAGAAACTGGAAACACATCAAAAAAACCTCCTGCCACCAAAATCATGGTAGATTAATCAGGTTGGCAAAGATTCTGTACATCTCCCTGCCACAGCCACACTCGTGTGGTAACTCCCAGACAAAAACACACTGTCATGAATAACATCAGCAAAATAGCTCAGTAATTAATGTATTTACAGAGTTTCTTGTGCTGTTTCTTTAGCGGGCTGCAACTTCTGAGGCTTTGCATTATTTATCTGGATGGTTAAAAGGATGTTTAGTGGTGTAAGTGACACACTACTGGGATGGTAGGTCTATTACACATCACTTATGTGTGCAACAACACAGACCCAATCTTATTTTCCTAATCAACCAGCTTGCAGGCCCCTCAAATTAGGGGTGACATGGGGAGGGGGAGCAAGGATGAGATGTTCACTTTTCAGTAAAAGCAACAGGAAGTATCCAATTTAGATAGTAAATGGCAGATTAAAAAAAAAAAAGAGAGAAAAAAAAAACACCAACAACACACAGTTCTTCACATGGGTAATCTGTGACACTTCTAGTCCTAGGAGATAAATAATTGTTGGAAAAACTTTATAAATGTACAGGAGAGATCTCCCCATGCAATCACTTTCTTGCAGAACCAAGCATGTGAAGGAAGAAAGGATGAAAAGAAGATGGAGAAATATATATATTTTTAGGTCAATACCCCAGAAGCACACAGAGAAAAGAGGATGAACATAAAATCCAGGCAGGTGCACCCAATGCTATTAACRCATCTGGTCATGCAAATATTACAAGCCCTTCTAGTACATTACTAGCCTTGTTACTGCATTCTGAACCAGAAGGAAGGGGAAAGATGGGTAATTCATGTTTCATCCATAATAATAAAGTGTCATGCTGCTGTATCAGCCAGGCCCAGCTGCACGCTTGGTCAGTGCCAAGATGAATATCTGCCCGCTGCCTCCTTCATGGATATTAACTCAGCTGAACACCTTTATCTCTGAATTATAGAACATCTTTATCTGTGAATTACAGACCTTGCTGTGGACCAGGGCAGGAGTGGGGTTGGTGAGGGCAGCACACAAAAACATGCCTTGCAATTAAGGGGTTAGCAACCCAAGAGGAAGGTCTTGGAATTATCCAGCTCTATAAACTGATAATCTGGACAGGATAGAGGTGGAAATAATTTATCCACTTCTGCATTTCAGACTGGGGAAAGTCAGGAAAGGGTCTGGAGCAGAAGTTTGATGAGGAGCAACTGAGGGAGCTGGGAGGGTTCAGCCTGGAGAAAAGGAGTCTTGGAGGGCATCTTACTGCTCTCTACAGCTCCCTGAAAGGAGAGTTTAGCCAGGTAATTGGTATTTTCTTTCAAGTAGCAAGTAATAGGATAAGAGGAAATGGCCTCAAGTTGCATCAATGGAAGGTTTCAACTTTAGGATATAAGAAGGATATTAGAAAAAATTTCTTCTCTTGATATCAGGATAAATTTCTTGCCTGAAAGTGTGGTCAGGGAAGTGGCAGAACCATCATTCCTGGAAGAGTTCACAAAATATGTGAATGTGGCAYTTGCGGATGTGGCACTTGAGGACTTAGCAGTGCTGGGTCAAGGGTTGGACTCAGTGCTCTTAGAGGTTTTTCATCATTAATGATTCTCTGATTCTATGATGCAAGATGAAGATTACAATAAAAAGAGAATTATCTGTTTTTCAGCTGTTAGCAGCAAGCATGGAACTTGTCATTCAGCAATCCTTTTGATGGAGCAAGAGTTGTTACAAGAAGAAAAATAATGAAATGTTGTTTTCAAGCTGATGTTTGGGGATAAGAAAGCTTTTGTTTTGTTTCTTAACAAAATCTAAATGAAATGACATATTCTTCTGCCAGAAGGAACAAGATGTTCCTTTTGATCAAAATTGGAATATGGCATTTTAWGTTCAGACTATTTTTAACTATTTTCCTTTCTTTCTAAGAGAAAATAATCAATTCCTGGGTGAAAACATAATTTTTGGCTAAAAAGTAAAAATAAAGACTCTTTCAGGAGCTGTGAAAATTAAATGTATTATCTATTTTGCTCCTTAGACATTTTGAATGCTGTAATGTTTGCCGAAGTCAATCTGTTCACTAATAATTATGGTCACCACAAAACGGGGGGGGGGTTTGGAGAATTTACTTTTTAGTAAGAAAAATAAGTTGCTTTCTTTTCTCCTGCTTAATCAGTGAACAGCTTTAGGGTCCTTGTTTTGCCTTCTATGCCTTCATTTCTCTCATCTGTAAAGGTGGGCATTGTCTTTACTCATTTGTTGTGGGGGGGTTTGGAGGTGATAAATTGTGGATGAGCGATTTAAACATTGAAAGTGTCATGTAAAAAGCTAYTTATGCATTCTGAGGACCCTTCCAGCAGGTTTCTGAATGAAGAGTAATTTGATAAAGCCAGACCACCGTCTCCTGACAAAAAGCAATTGTGTCAGTAGTTGCATCACACAATCTGTTATACACAATAAATTCAACCTAACTCTCTGYCCAAGATATTGCCTCCATTCACAAGACCAAATGAGATTCATAATTTCCTTTATTCCTGTTCAGTGCCTGGAAATGGAAGTTCCTGGGATTCGAAGGAAAGGAGTTGTGTTCTGCTGCAATAATTCTCAGCAAATCTACCACAGAAGTCATTTCAGCTCTGCACATGCTGAGGAAAACAATTATATCATTTCAGTGATTTATTAACCCAATGAGCAGAAGTAGCACAGCAAGGCTGAGTATCTATTGCCATGGATCTGGGAATTATGTTTTAATTAACCAATTTCTCTAATATGTTGTCTAAGCTTCCTACAGGGGAATTAAAAAAAAAAAAACCCAAGCAGCTGCAAGGCTGAAAGACTCTCTAGACATTTGGTGTCCTTGTTGTGTTTTGGTCTGGCTCAATGAATGTCCCTGGTGACAAAAGCATATTGATGAAGCAACGAATTGGCTAATTGACACATTAAATGAAAACATAATATATTCTGCTGGTGGCAGGGGGAAATATTAAACTTGCTCACAGTCAATTGTTATAAAACATTAAACACAAATATGGAAGTAGAAGGAGAAGAGAACAAGGATTATCTTCAAGTGAATCAGATCTCTGGAATGGGCCAGGATAGCCATTCAGAGCCTGGGAGTTGTGAAAGACACCACAAAATCTGGAATATGTAAGAATTTTCTAAGTCTAATTGCCAGTAAACATCAACTAAACTYTAATCTTTACACACAAATGATAAAAACTATCTGCTTGTTCTATATGTGGCACATAATTTATTCTATGAGCCATGATTTCTCTTTGCCTACTAATTAAGCCTCACCATTTCAATTCCAAACTCCTCTGAGAAGGTCTAAAGCTGCATATTGTACTCATGTAGTTGTCTCTGCAAGAGGTCCCAAGTGGGCCCTCATCTCTCTTTCATACTGCAGCAGAACTATTTCACAATATAAAGAACAGCCAGATGTCTTTGCTAGTTTCTAAATATTCAAATTATATTCACATGTACATATTTCAAGGGAAGTCCAARTTGGATATTAGGAACATTTTCTTCACTGAAAAAGTGTTTAAACATTGGAACGGGCTGCACAGGGAAGTGGTGGAGTCACCAACTCTGGAAGTATTCAAAAAAAGAGTAGATGTGTGGTATTTTCAGGGTTCCCCATGGCAGGAAGGAAATTATGAATCTGACTCCATGTTCTTACAAGGAGAATTTATTATTATATTATATTATACTAAAGAATAGAGAAAGGATACTTACAGAAGGCATAACAAGAATGATAATGAAAAACTCATGAGTCTCCAGAGCCTTGACACAGCTGGCTGTGATTGGTCATTAAGTCAAAACAATTCACATGAAACCAATCAAACAATGACCAGTTGGTAAACAATGTCCAAACCACATTCCAAAGCAGCAAAACACAGGAGAAGCAGATCAGATCATTATTGTTTTCATTTTTCTCTGAGGTTTCTCAGCTTCCCAGGRGAGGAAATCCTGGTGAAGAGATTTTTCAGAAAATATGATGGTGACAATGTGGCACTTCACAGTATGGTTTAGTGGGCTTTGACAGTGTTCAGTCAAAGGTTGGACTTGACGGTCTTGGAGGTCTTTTCCAATTTTAACRATTCTGTGATTCCATCATTTTATGATACTGCATCTCTTCTGCCTTTTAAATCACATTTTTCCAAGCAACACAGAAAGGATCTTCAAAATTACTTTTAAATACTCCTCCAAGTGTGGGCTGTCCAAAGCTTTGGGTACTTTGACCCAAAAAACRTGAAGCATATGTTGTGTATCTCAGAGACTTAGAGGTGAGTAAATCATAGCACYTGATACAGTGTCTGCATGGCTGGGAGGCATTTTCCACAAAGTTTTGAAGTATTAGGAGGCAACATTAATTTAGAGCCTTGAGCTCTGAGCTTTCATTCTTTTTCATGCCAAGTTTGATGCAAACTGTAAGGATAATGGGGAATGGCATTAAAATTAGAGTAGGTTAAATAAGATAATAGAAAGAAATTCTTCTCTGTGAGGGTGGGGAAGCTCTGGCACAGCTTTCCCAGAGAAGCTGCGGATGCCCCATCCCTGGAGGTGTCCAAGGCCAGGCTGGATGGGGCTTGGAGAAACCTGGATGGTGGAAGGTGACCCTGCCCATGACAGAGGGCTAGAAGAAGATGCTGTTGAAGGAATCCCTTCCAACCCMAACCATCCTGTGATTCATTATTATTCTGGTCTTTTCCAGATGTCCTGGGCAGACATTTGTCAGAGGTTTGTTTGCAGTACGTGTTCCAGACACGAGATGTCACTGCCCGATGCTGAGTGTCGCACAGATGGTCCAGAGTGTGGTAAAAAAATTGAAAGAAGGTGGAGCCTGAGCTGTGTGCACCAAAGTTCTCTGCTCTCTATCCTGATACTTCTTTTAGAAACTTCTTCTTCTTGAAGAAGAATTACGATTAAGCACATCAGTTAGCAACAGTGAGCCAAAGTCTGACCAATTAACTGATCTTAAAACAGTGCACTTAACCATTCCTCCAGATTTTATGAATATATTGGGAGGTTTGTGCTTGGCAAAATGCTGGAACATAAATCCTRTATTTTAATCTGAAGTATTGCTTTCTGAATTAATTGCAAAGATGCCACTGTAAATTATAGAAATTGATGAAGCTGGTATTTTTAGCTTAATAATTTTCCATTGGGAAATTGCATTTACCTCTAATCACAATCATCATGCTCAAATAACAATCTCGTTATTAATAATTACAAAAACAACACAATATCAATTTAAAATATTAATGAGGAAGCAAGTACAGATCACATAAAAATGAAGATTGATTAATAATTACAGCACAAGCAGCCAGGAGAAGAATAATTACAAATTATTTTTCAAGCAAGTTCTTCATGAGCAAGCAGAGCTATGGAGGTAGGAATAATTGCAGGCATCATCCCAAGTGGCAACTGCCCTTTCTACCCTGGAACTGGACTGAGCTCAKCTTCCTCCCAGCTGTGTCCACACAGGGACCAGAGACAGGATAAATTATGAAGACTAAAAAGACATCTGCTGCAGAAATGGCCCCTTCAGACACCCACAAGGGAGAAAAAGGGAGAGATTTCATTTTCACTGCAATTCTGGCAGTGTTTTCTCAAGGCAGTTGAGTATTTTGTCTGTTCCCACACACGGTCCTGACTCTGAGCTTTAGCCACATGATTTGAGTTCCTGACTTTTCCTGAGTGTCTTGTTGTGTTGGTGGGGAGATGTTTATTCCTTTTTTTGTTTGTCTTTTCTATTTCCAGTTGTGTGYTCAGTCTGTGGGAAGTAAAAACAGCTCCCTGGGGTTACCCACCATGGAGAATACAGACAAATTCAAGGGGTTAGTGACCTTRTATTCAGAAACACTGAAGTGAGAAAAATGTGCCACATCCTCCACTGGATCTGAGTTTATTTGGGGAAAGACATCCAGACACCCTGGTTAGTCTTACCTACCCAGCCAACAACAGCTGATTAAACTATCTCCTAAGTGTGAATGGGCAACTTGCTCTTCCTAGTAATGTAAAAAGTGAAAGAAAAAATGTCCCCCGTCTTCAAAACAAACTGAGCAGCATCTCTCAGGAAGAATCATCAACCCTCTGAACAGCCACAGTGCTCAGAAAGGGCCTGAGRAGGGTTTTCTTACAATCTGGTGAAAAGTCTCCACAGAACTGAGCAAGGATATTTCCCTGATTCTTCCTGTTGAGGTAACAATGGAGGGGGGTACTGAGCACCAGCCAGGGAGYTCTGTGTGCAAAATGAGTTCTGTGAGAGAGGTAAAGCTCCTGTGCTTACTCACGCAGGTCTGAAACCCTTGATGCACAAGCATGAAAAGTGACTTTCTTCTCCATACAGTCAAAGGATGTAATTCTGCCCTAACTAKAGCCTGGCACAGCAAATTAGTTCCTGCTTCAGCACAAAGCTTCAACATTTCTCAAGCACCAGAAAAAAAAAATTGCTTTAATCTGTATTTCCTCCTATCYACAATTCTTGGTAAACTGAGATACTGCACAATTTTTTCCTACTCATCTCACACTATCCAGGCTCCCTCTCACCTTTCACCATCACATTTTTAACTGAAGTTAAAGTGTGGAGTTTCAACATGCTCAGTGCCAAGTCTGGAARAGCATTTTGATCCCAAAGAATCAGAAGAGTCATGCCAGTCTTCAGTGGGMATGAGAAACCCAGTGAGGATGACAGGAATTTGTGATATTTGTGCTTAGAGCCATGTACAGATCTTGGTGATAGAAAGAGAAATTCCACTGCATTCCATCCCAGCTGAGATGAGCATTGGCAGGGCAGGTGTCCCATAGAAATAACAGAGCCACAGAATGGTTWGGGTTGGAARGGACATTCAAGATCATCTCATTTCCAGCCCCGTGCCATGGACAGGGACACCTTCCACTATCCCAGGTTGCCCAGGGCCCTGTCCAGCCCAGCTCTGAAAATTCCAGGGATGGAGCAGCCACAGCTTCTCTGGGCAACCTGTGCCAGGGCCTCACCACCCTCACAGGGGAGAATTTCTTCCCAATATTTATTCCAAACCTGTCCTCTGTCAGTTTAAATCCATTCCCYCTTTTTCTGTCACTCCAGACCCTTGCCCAAGGTGCTTCTCCAGCTCTCTAAACCCTTTAGGCACTGAAAWGGGTTCCAARGTCTCCCCAGAGCCTTTTCTTTTTCAGGCTGAACAACCCCAACTCTCTGAGTCTTTCTTCATGGAAGAGGTATTCCACCTCTCTACTCTTTATAGTCTACTCAGGACTTGCTCCAACAAGATGCTCTTACAGTGAGAATATTTATTTTTTTTATTCCATCTCCTTTACTCACTATTTTTATACTCTAAGTCATTCATTTCAAGGACAATGTTCTGTCATGACAATGCCTTCCTAGAAAACACTCAGTTTAAAATGCTCACAAATTACTTGAAAGCAATGGCCAACTCCATCAGGCAGTAACCATTGCAGAACAACCACACTCTAAATTGGTTGATTTTGAAGTAACCTTACAATCTTCATGCTCAGATGTATTGATTTCATTTTTATCTTTCTTTGAAAGAAGAAAAAGAGAAGTCTGTAAAAATGCATTCAGATGTAATATAGACTCAAATGTTTAACATCCATTGAGCTTTGCAGATGTTTTAACACTTCTGAGAGCCAAGTCCCTGCTCASTCTCACTCTGCCCATCTCTCCCTGYGAGCACATCTGAGAAATTAGTACAAAGATGAGGTACCTTGATATCTAAAAACACTTCAAAAAAATATCATTCCAGTCATTTCCCTAGCAGATAATATGCAACTCCAGAAGGACTCAGAGGCCAAGGTCCTTTGTGATGAGCTTTTTCAGCTGAAAACTTGGCATTCTAAGTAATTATAATTCAATAGTTTAGAAAAATATGTGTGAAGAGGATGGAGAAGCCTCATAGCAAAAACACCTGCCAGTAACACTTTCAGTGGCCAGCAGAGTGACTCAGAGTGCRTTGATGGATTGGTGCTCACCTCAAGATGCAAGCAAAATGATTTTAGACCACATTGCATTATAGACCTGCTTCCACTCACGGAGCTACTGTATAAATCAGCTCAGGAACTGGGTGTCAACCCAGGCTGTGGAAGCAATTCAAAATCAGCCTGTCAGAGGGATCCCTCCCTCTCCCATCCAGAGATGGATGTGGAGCCAGCCAGGACTGATGAGAGCAAATCCCAGCGTGAGTCACTGCATGGCAAGAGGCAAAGGGTGTGTCAGCAGGGAATGGTCRTGTTCAGAGCCTCTTGTGTACCCCCAGCATCTCTGCAGGAGGGATGGGTCCCATCAGCTCTATGGAAAAACATTCATTTTCCATTTGGAAAAAAATTAAAAATTGCTGTGGTCATAAAATGCAATATTCCTGGACAAACGTGAGATGCTCTGTGACTCCTGATTGCTACTGGAATGGCTTAACTTTGTAATTCATTGAAAAGTRGGTGAAATTTTATTTTAGTCTGGAGTGTAACCAGGCTGTTCCATATTCATTCCACATTTATGGCTGGTTTGCTTTGTCTACTTTTCATCTTCAAATTGTTAATGCCCATTTCATGCCTGACATCTTGGGCTGGTAGAAAGTTGGTGCTGCCATACTGGGACAGACTGGTAAATATACCCACAAATTCTAGCTACAACCTGGTTCATCCACCACAGACTTTTCCTCCCATTGACTTATATTTGAATTATATCATTAAATAATTATATAACAGAGTTGAAAYGTACAAAATGAAAGGTAAATCTTTGGGTTAAAAATGTCTCTTTGRGGAAGTAACTCCATCAATTTCCTACTTACAGAACAACAGAAATAAGAAGTCCTGCCTAGAGGAGGTTACAGATAAAATACATCATGGAAAGAAGGGTAGGGKTTTTTTTTCTAATTCCACAGATGAGGAAAAGACACCCAGAAGTGCTAAGGGATGAGTCAATAGATGAACAAAGCTGAGAACTGCAGTCAATCTTGCTGAGTTGAGCTTTCCACACCACCCAAAAGAAGAAAGAGGAAAGATTTCTCATCTTCAAGCTGACACAAAAAAAAAAGAAAAGCACTGCTTTTAAAACAATTTTTGTGTTTCTAGTGAAATAAGTGCACAATGACCTTCTTTTTATTTACTTTTTTATTTTTAGAATAGGATTCACATACAACTGCTTTTTTCCTCAGAAATTTCCACCAACATCTAAATTAGCTGAATGAAAAAATAGACAAAGTGAATATCAACTTTTCACAATACATTTTTTTAAAGGTTCCAAGATTTTTTTCATCTTTAAGAGTGGAGGCTCTGGGGTGCCAATAGGTAAGTAAACCTGCTAATTTTTCTGCAAATCACAGAAACAGTAGGAGGCATGCACAGAAGCAGGAATCATTCCAAGTGGAAATGCTCTCCTTGCCCACTGAATCTGCCACCAGGTCATTTCATCCTGCTCMTAACTCTATCAGACTCTGCCTTGAAAAAGGAAGGGGTTTTGTCCATAAAATTTCTTTATTTTTGCCCAAAAAGGAGTATTTTGCACATTGCAACTCTTAAATTAGAATCCTAGGTTCATAATGAGAACATATTTTTCAGTTTATTAAAGAAGTACCTATATTTGCAAAATTCTGGGCACCTGATGTTTGCATTACCTCCATGTCTTCAGCCGTGCATGTCTTGATGTGAAAGATGATTTATTTATTGGTGACAACTCTCTTTTTTAAGGAACATTTCAGTACAAAGCTTAAATACATAATCTTACAACYTTGATAACAGATTCTGCAGGGTCAGCCTCAAGGAACCATTTCAAAGGGACGCAAAAAGGTCAGCTTCTATCTCAGGGCTTGGCTTTAATGAATTTTGTGACCTCAGCTAAATCTCTCCACCACAAAATGCCTCTCCTGGTGCCCCTGCTAAATAGGGGTAGCAGCACACGCCACAACCTTCACTGAGAATTTGTGAGGACAAATCCATGAATCTCGTGGAAGTGAGAGTGATGAGAGCAACTAAAAGACCTTGTAACACCACAATCCTGTGAGTCAGCATATTCCCAAAGATCTGTCAGTCCTGCAGTGCTGAGCTGCTCAGAACCATTGATTCCCTCCACAGCCTTCCCTGCCCTGTCCTGCTCTTGAGATCTTCCACCACCACCTGCCATGTTCCTCTGGTGGAGGTTTGGCTGCCTGGTACCACAGCTGAGCTTGGATTCTCCCCAAACTGAGCTCACAGTAGGCAGCAGACACAGAYCAGAGTTGCTCAGCAGCACAAACAATCCTGGATCTGGTGGCAGCAAAATTTGGGGTTGTGCCCCAGGAGGGAAATAAAAAAGTGAAAACTGGTGTCAAGTCCTAAAGGGTCAAGTATGTAGTACCCACCAACAGAAACAGTACCAGGGCAACCTCCACTGTGATTCTCCATTCTTTTTGTAATTTTTGTGTCCATTGGCAATTGTGACATGCTCTTGSAACAGCTCCATAAGACTGAAATGGAGAAACCAACCAGTTCAACCTCTCAAGCCATGACGAAGTCCCTCCCTCAATGACTTGGCTGGTTTTCTCTGTGTTCTGCTTCCAGAGAGCAGAGAGCAGCAAATATCTTGTGTTCTGGTCTCTGACCCTTGGCTGTGTATCTTTCTCTGGGTTTTGTGATGCTCCATTTGTCAGCCCTCCAAAACAGAAGATCATTTAATCAGAGGATAGATTATCCAGAGTTGGAAGGGACACACRAGGAACACCAAGTCCAACACCTGGCAATACTTTTGGCTTCCAGATGTAGCAGGAGGACAGAAATAGCAACCTGCTTTACAGAGACAACCCTCATTATGCACAGGGAAAGGTCTCATTTTGGTGCTCTGTTTTTCCAATAAGAAGTCACTCTGCTGTCGCTGAGTAGAAGAGAACTTCCCAATCAGTGACAGATCCAAGTTGAAACAGTCACAGCTTTAAACCAGTGTCATTCACTTTTCAGGCCAGCAGCAGAGCAACATGTGTGTTTATCTATGTATAAACATATTTGTGTGTAGATCTATATCACAGAAACACAGAATCACAAAATCAGAGAATCACAGAATGACAGAATCACAGAATGACAGAATGGTTTGGGTAGGAACAGACTTTCAAGATCATGTCATTCTAGCCTCCTGCCATGGGCAGGGACACTTTCCACTATCCCAGGTTTCCCTAAGCCCTCTGCAGCTTTGAACRGTTTCAGGGATGGGGCATCCACAACTTTTCTGGGCTGCCTGTGCCAGGGCATCATCACCCTCACATGGAAAAATTTTTTCCTAATATCTAATCTAACCCTACTCTGTTTCAATTTGAAACCATTCTCTGTCTCCAATTCCCTTTGCACTTCCCTCCACAATGAAGGATATCTCCAGCTCTCTCCACTCAGCAAAGTGGGTCACAGACAATGCTCTGTCTCTCTGTCTAAATCAAGATTAAAATGAAAGCCTCAGAGARTGAGTTTTGGATAACCTGTGGTAAGTCCCACTGGACAATTTCAAGTASAGAAGCTGCCTGGCAAAGTGAGGAGAGTCAAGCAGTGTCTGATCTTCAGGAGCTGGTCAGTAAATTGAAATAAATGAGATCTCAGCTCCCGAAATCACAATGGTATTTGTCATACTCCAAGAAGTTCACTGGTACTGTCTGGATACTACCTGTGAATGACCAGGCTTTGACATCTTGGTTTGGAGTGAAACATTCTTGATTATGGGTTTTTTTTTAACCATCATACTGAGCTGTTTCAGCTGAGATTAAGGCCTGGGAGGCCAACAGATAGACAAGGTGATGTTGAAGCAATTTTAAGGAGTTGTCTAAAGCATCATACAGATTTGAGACCTTAATCTCCCTCTCCAAAAAAAAATTTGAGGCTTTTTCTAGAGGACCATA
>JACDOX010000050.1:2433075-2443219 GCA_014549065.1 Cardinalis cardinalis
CTCAAACACCTGCCCTTCATTGCCCAAAGTGACATCCAAGTTGGGTTCCTGAACTTCACACACACAAATTGCTGAAGTATCTGAGATCACCATGTGGCCCAGGCAGTGGTGATTTTCACGATGCAGCATTCCCTGTGGTTTTCCCTCATTCCAGGAAGCAGATGTGGCAGTAACCTGCTACCTGTACCTGGCCCTGAGGCTCACACACGTCCTGCCACCCCTCTGGCCCATGCAAGGTGCCCTACAAAGCAGGGCCAGCAGCTGAGACAGACATWGGTTCTATCCCTGCTGTGTTTGAAGTGCTGCTGCTCCCTACCTCTCAGCCTCCTGAGTGAAGGTTTCCCAAATTTTGACTGGAAAAAGTGGTAGAACAGGACAGGGGAAGGGGGAATTTTCAGATAAGGGTTAACACCCACARATCTCCCATTTCTCTCAGTCTCTTCTCTGCTATCAGTGGAAATGTGACCTGTCTGGTGTGTGATGCTGCCCCATTTTTGCAGGAAAAATTTTCCTTCTCTTGACTTTCATATTGCTGAGCTCCCTCTGAAGCCAACTGTGTATCATCCACATATGCTGAGAAATATGGCCACAGCTGAAAGAAACTAATGACTTCTGTTAGTTCTGCTAAGTGAGAGGCAAGGACAGCTTTTTAATGAATGACTAATTGAGATGTAACTTAATAATTCCTCAGCTGAACTTGCTTGGATTGCCAGCCATTTCTGAATTTTCTGTAGGGAGACCAGACCTCAGAATGCATGCGGCAAGTGTTCTGCATCTATTAAAGCAACTGAGTTCAAACATTTGAAAAATKAAAATACAAAACCACAAGAAATAAGAGCCCTAAATTATAATTGGCTTAGAATAACCACTCCAAAATCTGAGTGCTTGAATTTCCACCCCCTACAAAATTCACAGGTTCTACCCCTTGCTCCTGGTGACAGCAGGTGAAAGTCTGAACAGCTATAATTTTGGAAAAGAGTGTAAGATCATCTCACTGATCTTGTGTAAGAGTAGAGAGGGTAGAGTTAAGGCCACCTGTGACAGCTTAATTAGAAATGCAGGAATTATTCACATATTTGATGTATCTCTTAATTACTGGCATGGGAGTAAAACATRGATTAGTCATTTTTGTAACTTTCCAGATCTAGAGAGTGGAACAAGTTGTTTTAGTTTCTTTTACAGATTTAGGGGTGCCCTTGCTTACATCATTTAGACCAGGATATATCTGCTAAATATGGATGTCTACACCTGACTTACCTGCACTGACCCTCTTTGCAGACAAGGAACTGGGAGCCAACCCCAYGAAATTCCCATGGGCCCATTTCTCCAGGTTGTCCAGGTCCCTCAGGGTGGCATCTCATCCTTCAGGTGTGTCAACAGCATCACTCAGCTTTTTATTAGCAGSAGATGTTTAAAATGGACCAGGTAAATAGCACCTTTGAGACCCTTTCCCTCACAAGTGATTAGAAGGGGAGTGTGATAAGACTCCATTTTCCACACTGTATTTGTGCTAAAACAGATGAGCCACATCCAGTGGTCCTACATCTATACATTTGAGAAAAAGGGACAATTGGTCACCCAGTGTGACAAGCCCACTGTGRTTTCCTATTGTATTTGCTGGKAATGTCCCGAGRAAGGCAGGAATGATGCATCTGACTCCATCTTATCAGAAGGCTAATTTTTACTTTATGATACTATATTATATTAAAGAATACTATATTATACTAAACTAAAGAATACAGAAAGGATACTTACTAAATGCTAGAGAGATAATAATGAAAACTTGTGACTCTTTCCAGAGTCTCGACGCAACTTGGCCCCAATTGGCCAAAGAGTCAAAACAACTTCACACCAGAGTCCAATGAAACAATTACCTGTGGGTAGACAATCTCCAAACACATTCTCCACATAAGCACAACACAGGAGAAGCAAATGAGATAAGAATTGTTTTCCTTTTTCTCTGAAGCCCCTCAGCTTCCTAGGAGAAAAATCCTGGGTGAAGGGATTTTTTTCAGAGAATGTGAATGCCACAGTTTCCCAYGAGACACAGCTCTCTCAGGGGCCACACGGCTGGATATTGCCTGTGTTTCAGTGGTGTGGTGGTCTCTGAAAAACAGGAGAGACTTAGGGGAAGACCTTGGCAASAGCAATAGCATTCCTTGGCCATAGCTGAAGACTTCCTAGGAAAAATATGGGCAACTTTTCGTATGGGCAATTTTTCACATGGGCAGATAGTGATAGGACAAAGGGAAGCAGTTTTAAACTAACARATGAGAGATTTAGATTAGGAATTAGGGAAAACATCTTTACTATAAGCATAGTGAGGCCCTGTAAGAGGTTGCCAGAGAGGCTGTGGACTCCACACCCCTGGCAGTGTTTAAGGCTGGGTTGGATGGGGATCTGAGCAACCTGGTCTTGTGGAAGGTGTCCCTGCCCATGGCAGCGGGTGGAACAGGATGATCTTGAAGGTCCTTCCCAACCCAAATTATTCTATGGTTCTCTGAATCTATGAAAAGAAAAAATGTGCCCAGAAAGAAATACACGCTTCCCTCAGGGGCTCTTGTAATGAATTGTTATTAACGATTTACAATTCCTACTACAGTGTAATGTTTCTCTTCTAATTGAGACTTAAAGAATCACATTTATGTCCTCAATGTCAATTAAACACAAATCCAAACCTATGTTCAGATGGATCCATCCATCTCCCTGAGCCAGCAAATAGGCACAGACCTCAACAATGAAATGAGGAATGTCACCCCCATCAACTGCTGGCAGCTGAGTTAAACTTTGAGCAGAYTCAGCATTGGATCTGCAGGGCAAACTGGACAAGGAGCAGTTGAAATCACTTGGAGTGTTCAGCCTGGAGGAGACTGAGGGGAGACCTCTTTGTGGTTTTCAACATTCTCAGAAGAGGARGGGCAGGCACTGATCTCTTCTCTGAGATGACAGTGACATGACTCAAGGGAAAGCCCTGAAGTTGTGCCAGGGGAGGTTCAGGTTGGATATCAGAAAAGGTTTCTTAACCCAGATGGTGTTTGGGCACTGGAACAGTTTCCCAGGGAAGTGATCACAGCATCAAGACCAGCAGAGCTCAAGAAGTGTTTGGACAATGCTCTCGGGCACAGGGTGGGGATGTTGGGGTGTCCTGTGCAGGACAGTGGTCACCAGTGTGTGACATCCCCAGATGYTCCTTGCACTGCCACAGAAAGCACCCGGCCGTGTGGTGAAACACATCACCCTCCTCCTGACTTATCAGGACCTTCAGCAATTCCATTGTAGCATCAAGAAAAAACTCTTCAGACACAGCAAAAGGAAGGCAAAAGTGGGGGACTCCACACCCTGATAAAATAACATCATTTGTGCATTTCAAGAACATGTTGTTCTGTGACTCATAATGCAAGAATAGGGAAGTAAGAAATTTAGGGGACAGGTCAGTTCTCAAAGGCAATGAGTGCCTCATCAATCATTCCATATTTCCATATTTTTTTCACTTCATGGCACAACCAGTCATTTAAAAARTATTCATAAATGTCACTAATGGATTATTGCTGCATCCTAAAAAAAAAAAAAGCTCATTTATTTATGCAGGAAATGTCGATTAAATTGAGATAGATAYTGAAATTAATAAGTACCCAGTAAAATGTAAAGCGCACAATTGATTTTAGATCCTCTGTTATATGCATGGCATGTAATTACCAGTAGTAAATCTGAAATGAAAATATAGAAGCTTATGAGATGCTTCAGTGCAATTGTTCATTTAGATCCACATAAATTCAGGGGACACACATTACAAGTACCAGCACTAGCATGAAAGGACTAAGCTATAACTACAACCTTCATGGAAGGAAAACAAGAAAAATCCTTCAACAGCAGAAAAAAAAAGATTTAAAAAATATTTAATTCTCATCTGAGGAGGTCACAGTCTTGTCTTGTTGATAGTGGGAGGTAAAAATGAATGAATAAGTAACACATCTGGCAAAATACAAAATAAAAATGCCAGGAGTCAAAGGTTAAGTTTTCTTTATTTTAAAAAAATATGGGAAATTGGCACAGCATAGTGCATCTACAACAACTAAAAGCCAAATTTATCTGGTACTTTTTACTATAAATAGCAATTTTGAAATTCAGTTTAGTATGTATTTTGCAATGCAGTTTAATATGTGTTTTGCTTGCAAGTCTAGTCGAAGACTTCAGAGATTCATGCAAAGCTACACTTTTGTGTGCTCTGGTTCCACTTTTACACTGCACTTATCACCCTGGTATCTCAATTCCTGACACATTACAATTTCACTCACATTCTACACCATTTCTGTGGGCAAATTCTTTAGTCTCACAGTCTGCTCTTCTAAGCACAACATGGGCTTCTCTCAGTGCTCTTTAATTTCTCCTGTCATCTGCCAATATTTTGGAATGGTCTGTGTTGCATAAGATCAGGCCTGTCCATAATATTGCTATTACATCATCCATTAGGGATGAGTCTGTAAAGAAAACAGAAATCTTTGTAAACATAGAAGTTAATAAAGATCATCTTAAAGATCTTGGGGAGTTAAAATATATTCCAGGGTGTCTTGGTTTGAACAGACAGGTGTCTGTTAAGGAAGGCAGGAACCTCCCCTGAAATGGAAAAATGTAAACCCCCTCCTTCTGAATTATTATAATTTTGAAGTCAAGGGACTCTCAGGCAAAGATATGGGAGTAGAGATAACARSTCTTTATTAGGGAAGAAAATAAAAATAAAATAAAAAATGAAGTAATACAAAACRACACTGACAGAGTCAGAACATGCCCTGACACCCAGTGGATCAGGGTGGTGGCACAGTSCCATTCCATGGTGGCTCAGCCCTCCTGCAATGCCAGGTGTGGTTCTGTTGGAGCAGGGAACCTGTGCAAGGGTGGAGTTTTCCTCTGAAGGCCCAGTGGTGGTGTAGATGGGYCTGGTCTTCCTCTGGGAATCTGGTGGAAAAGGCAGCTGCTACTCTGGGAATCCAGTGGGAAAAAGGCTGCCCTGGTGTCCAAAAATCTTAGATTAAATCCAGGTATGCTTGGCTCCTCCCCCTGGGCGGGGCATCTCTCAATAGGATGATGTAATTTTATCAGCCATGCAGTGACGCTCGCTGGCCCATTAACAGAAGAGATCTCCTGGAGGGAGGATTGGTTGTGGAAGAAATAAAGAAAACTGCCCAATGAATGGAAGATAACTGCCCCACCTCTAACAGATGGTGCTAGAATACACACATCTTACAACCCATGACACAGGGTCAGGTGAGACTTTCCTGGCGCCCCTGCCCACAGAAGGCAGGGAGACAMGTTTCACCTGCTGAGGTCTTCAAACCACAGACTGGTAAAAATCTTCAGCAAAGTTGACCTAAAACAGCTGCCAGATGTTGGAGGAGTTTGAGTTTGATTCCACATCCAGAGTGACCTGCCCAGYTCCAATGGATGGAATTCAGTGGCCTTACACACCCAAGTGCAGTGTCATTGTAGATGCTGTAAGGGATTAATTCCTCTTTCCACCTGCCATTCCAGAAAACCACATCTTTCATGTCCCCTGGCATATCTGTTTGGCCAATCTTAAATAGCTGAATTTATGCAATACAGAGTGTTTAAAATTAAGGTGGATCCAGCAATGGTCCTCAAGTTACAGCAGAACCCTGGATTTAGGATGTTAATTGCTGTCCTGTCTGTACATCCATGTCCTCCACTTTCTCAGCCTGCTGAATGTGTATCACTATATTTCCCCTGGAAAGGCTCGAGGAAAAGGTGTCCAAGAGCTCTTGAGTCACTGGTATATTCACCCAACAGTAGGTTTTAACCCTTAGCTGAGGAGTTAATTCCCCTTCCATTGGCTCTGTTTAATGGGAGAGGCTACACAGAGCATATCTAATGGCATTTGGCTGCCACACTGCACAGCTGAGGTTGTCTCATAGAAAGAGGCTTTCTCTCACTGGTTTCTGGTTTAGAGCAAACACATTGATTTAGAGTGGATTATTCATCYGAGAACAAAAAAGGAATTAAAATCTCCAAGAACCACAGTGGCTCCAGTGTTTGAATGGGAACAAAAAACCTTAAACTCTGTATCTATACTTTATGGAGATATAATTCAGAGACTTGAAAATATGAATAATAGGCTTGGCTTCTATGAATGCAGACTCCTGAATATTTTTAACAAGCTCTGGCACAGACATTATATGATCAAAGAAACATAAAGTAAGCAACAAGGATCAGCTATTCCTCACAAAGCTAAAATATTTCTCAGTCACTCCAAATTATCTTTGTGGATGGCTGGTCTCTGAGTGGTGATAAGTAACTATGTCAGRGAGTTTCAAGTGCATATATAAAATTTTCTTTAATCCTCCTAAGTCAACCATGGTCATTCAACAACTATCTTTGAAAAGGGGGTAAGAAACATAATTTTAGAAGGGAGTTATATGTTAAGAGAGTGCCTTTGAAAGATATGGGCAGAACCACTGGGGCCAGGAGGTTTTTGTGTTGAAGCATTGCCCAGAATAGTTGGGTCCCAAACTGAAGCATATCCATAAAAACACCATGAACAGTGATTGTGATGGTGAAAAGAAGGTCAGCTGGATTCCATGTGGGTATTTTTATGGAGAAAAAMATATTCTTAATAACCCAATAATTGTACTTTCCTGACTGCTCCACAGCATGTGCAGGATGAGGCCTCTGTGGAACACCTCCACCAGCAGCATCAGCAACCTGTGAGGAGAGAAGTGAAAATAAGGAATTCTGTCTTCCTAACATATGCTCCCATCATTTGTCCTGGCTGGACATGATGTATCACTGAACTCTGCCAGACTACCAGGGAAAACATCAGTTTGGGCATCTCTAATGGACTCTTAGGGATCATGGAGGAATTTAATTACCCCTGAAATCTCTATACCTGACTCACAGTTGGTTGAAATCTAACAACATTTTTAAAAGGTGTTAAGTGAGAAAAAACAGGGAACCTGGATAAAAAAGGACAATATCAAAGCTAATCTTGTGTGATATCTCCACTGTCCAGCTGGCTCTATAAMACTTCAGTCATATTTATTCCCACTGGATATGGGTTTCACCAAGTATTACAAAAATTTAGGAATACTAGGGCAGGTATAGAAGCAAATCTTCCTTACTACTCACAGAGAATATGAGAATTTAAGATTTGACTTCCAYGTAATTTTTAGCCAGCATTTTCCCTAGATCTTCTATAGGATAAAATACAAATTCAAKCATGAAATCAGGATCYCAGAAGATAGGCATCTGACTGAATMATTATGGGGATGAAAGACACATTATCATCATCCTCTTACTGGTAACAGAGCTCCCACCTTCCAAACCCCACCACTACAGCCACCTAATTCCATAATCTGGCCTTACCTAAAACCACACTTTTGTGCAAATTCATTTATGCCCCTACATCTCCTTGTGTGYCTCTGTCTCAGTTTTCTGTTTTCTCCATTTTTTCAGACCACTAGGGTCAGATAATTGGGACCTGAAGAATTAGTGCATCACAATCCATTTTATCCTGTTGATTCATAGCAAACCTGTGGAGCTCAAATTACATTCTGCCAGGCAGATCTGTGCTGTAGGGGCTGGATAATAAAAGCACACAGGTGTGTGCCACCAGTATCCCCATTGATTTGCAAATTGGTCCCCAAGAGACATCTTGGCAAATATTCTCCCAGCATCCGAGAGCTTTGCCTGAAAGAAGTTAAAACAAGCTAAAAAGGAAATGCTAATTTCTATATCCTGCACTGGTTTTAATTGAAGTCTGACTGTTCTAAAGCCAGAGGGATGATAACAGTTAATGTATTCTCTACCTGAGAGGCAAGGCACCTTCTTCTGTGCATCTAAAAGACTGGAATTATGATCCTGAGAGGATTATAAATTATAGCAACTTCTTTTGCTCAGGGAAGCAGAGTTTTCCAGACCTCTTCAGTGTAAGTTCATAAGGATTTGCTGTTTTAAACCAGAAAAAGTATGAAAGARAAAATGACTGGCCAAGAATATTTCTGAAAGGGACTGACAGGTTTTGCATGGTTTCTTTAAGAAGCAAAGTTTATGTTCCATGCTCTGTGTGTGTCTCTGCTGATCTTTCCCCTTTTTGRTCAGAACCCATCCAATCTGATACGGAGAGAGAGGTCTCAAAGTTATCAAGTTGTCAGAAGTTTAATAGAAACCCGGTTCTGTGATATGAGCTCATCACCTCTCAGACACATGGGACCTACACAAAAAGAGATGTCATAAAGGCTCCTTAATTCCACCACCCAGGGCACAATTTGGTCTAAGGGCATCAATTAGTCACTAAAAAAAACAAAATCACCTGCAGGGCGACTCACCAGAAGGAAGCCATAAAGAGATATAAAATTARCTTGTTATTAAAGCATCAGACTATGAGTGAGGATTCTGCTCTGCAAAATATTCTTAGTGTGACAGGTTTGTAGTCCAAACARTGGAAAGGTGGTGGAGAGAGGAGTCTGAGGCATAAAGATGTACAGAAACCAGCAAGACACAGTTTTTAAGTAGAGACATCAACAGGACCAGAAACGGTGTCATTTGATAAATAAACCCCAACAAAACAAAACAAAAAACCCAAAAGCAGAGCCCTAGAAACTCCCACTCTGATTTTCCTGCAAACCAATTTTGAACTGTCAATCCATGGCCAGTGAGTAACCAAGGATAATAAACCTGTGTTCAGACACTAAATGCATTYGTAGCCTATGGCAGCAGTCACCTTATCCAGCTTTAGCTGACTTCAGGGTAAACTTCTCATTAAGTCACCCCAGGGTTCCTTGGAAGTAATTAAGATCAGGTTAATAACGTTGAAGATCTTAGAGCAGAAAAATGTACCCATCTATTTCAGAGCGAGATTAAATATGTTTGGAAATCCACTATATTGCAGAAACCAATGAAATCMAATTTATCCCACTCCTGCATTTGTCTGTTCCAGAAGGACATGTGGACCTGCAGACACCTGCAAGACAAAGAAACAACTCCTTTTCTTTGCCTGTCAGCTCTTGCTGACAAGGCTTGGCCATTTCACAAGTGCTCTTTGTRTCAGTTCTGAAGGTACAAATTCTGCTCTGTGTTGCCACAGAGAGTTCAGATCCCTGAACTCCCTCCCTGGATGTTTTATAGCAGCCCGAAGAGTTTTCTTATGTTTTGTCTCCTTCTCTTTGTCAGCTAATATCAGAAAGATATTTTAGTCACATCAGCAAAGTGATCCATCATGTGAAGCATCCTCCTGGCAGGAAAAGCCATTACWTTTGTTTTCCTTATGCAGCTAAGTAGACATTAATATCTGTAATTACTATTTAAATGCAGACTGATTCCTCGGTGTTCATGTCATCTGCAGACTGTTCTGAAAATCACACTCTTGAAATAATACTGACTTTATCTCGTTCTTTTCTGTCAAAAATAGTTCTGAGCCTGGACATTGTTTCCATTGATCCTATCCTTGCACAGGRCTGATTAAAGGCATGAATTTGTGGACGTGAGGAAATTCTTTTCATAGTCACAATTGTGTCTGGAGATTATGGGGGAATGGCTTTAAAATGAGAATAGATTTAGATTGGATATTAGGAATAAATTCTTGCCTTTGAGGGTGCTGAGGCCCTGGCACAGGTTGCTCAGAGAAGCTGTGCTTGCCCCATCCTTGGAAATGTCCATGCCAGGTTGGACTGGGCTTGGGCAGCCTGGGATAGCAGGAGGTGTCCCTGCCCATGGCACAGGGGTGGGAAGTAGAGGATCTTAAAGGTCCCTTCCAACCCAAACCATTCTATGATTTTTTAAATGYATGTCAAGTCCTCCCCTCTCCTCATGAGATTCTGGAGTTCAGATCCTACTTTACAAATTTTCTTATATTTGTGTGGCCAAAATTCTCATGAGCAAAATGTACAAAAGTTGGATGAGTTTGGAGAGCTTTCCATGGCTTTGTTTATGCTTCTGAAAATCTGATTGGATTAGAATTGCTTCTAGCAGAGAAAATATGGGGGAAATCTGCTTCTTTATATTAGCTTCTCCAGTTTATTGGAACTGAGGATTTTCATGGGTCTTTCTTTCTTTCTTTCTTTCTTTCTTTCTTTCTTTCTTTCTTTCTTTCTTTCTTTCTTTCTTTCTTTCTTTCTTTCTTTCTTTCTTTCTTTCT
>JACDOX010000050.1:2443455-2480770 GCA_014549065.1 Cardinalis cardinalis
CCTTCCTGCAGAATAGGAAATATTTTTCCTTTAACTCTGCCCTGAAGTTCTCACTTTCTCTTTAAACATCCTTTTAAACCAACCTCTTCAAAGCTACCTCCTGGTTTTTCTCAGAGTAGAGGACCCTTCTGTGTGTTTTCTGGTTAACTGTTCAATTATTACCCTGTTTTCCCATGGAAATGAAGCCTAGGTGGTCTCACTTCCACTGTGTATTTCTGTATGCACACTGCCAATAACTTCTGACCTCATTAAACAAAATGATAGAAAAGCCTGAAGCCTCATAGATAATTACATTTCATGAAGGCAGAAGACAGATCTTACAGGCGCTGCCACTGCTGGAAAATAAACAAGCATAAATCTTGGCATAGATGGGAAAATCCACATGGGAGAGAGCCTTTTGCAGATGCCCCAAGCACAAGAAAATCTTCAGTCATAGTTTAAACCTTGCTTAAAGCCAAAGCCAATCTACCACAAGACACACATCCTCAGGCAAAGAAATTTAATTTATTCCCAAAATCCTTAAGTAAATTTTGGGCCTGTTCTGTGCAATATCTTAATTAGGTTTGTATGTGAGCTAAAAGGCAGTAACAAAGCTTGGGCCCGCAGATAATGCACTAAGGTTTTTTTAGTAGATTTAATTCTGAATCTAGAAAGTATTTATAATTTCTTAGTAGTTATTTGCTTGTTTGTATGACTTCAAACTCACACAGTGATTCTTTCTCCAAATAACCTCAAATCTCTGGTCATTCACTTACTTTAAAGTTAACAAGATTTGTGTACTCAGRTCTTAGCCAGAGGTTTATAGATCTCTACCAGCCACCCCTCCCAGCCTCCATAAAGCCATCTGTTAAATCTCTCCTTGGCCCTCTACTTCTCTTTAAGCCAGGACTATCTTTCCATCTGTCAGTAGGATGGCAGCAAAGGAAATTGCACTAAATTCTCACTGAATCCTCCATATGAGATTACCTTTTGCTTAGGAATTTGGAAATTACTGGAAAGTGAGTTTTCTCAGGAAAATCACGTTTTTCTGGTCATTTAACTTTTCTTGTTACTGACCTGTCAAAGGCAAAACAAGGGGCTGGACTGACCTATGGTGCTTTGATGGTCTTTGTATTTAATTTCTGCACTGTCTGAGGATGGTAAGGTTTTCTGTGGAGCTCTTTATGGAACTAAGTCTCAGTCCCAGACCTTAAGAAGGGGTTTTTCCCWCTGCTTGGTCCAGATAAGAAGTCTCTAAGGTGAGCAGTGGAAAAACAAAGCTTGCTGTGCTGTTTCCTGTAGAAAAGAGACAGTAATTGCTGGATAATATGTTTTCCCATTTTTCTACTCATGTAGAATTTCCACGATTTTTTTTTCCTTTTTTGGGGGCACTCCACTGCTGTTTATTATCCATAAAAGATTGCCCAGTTTCTTTGGCACAGTGAAAATCACTGCATTTTTTTTTTATTCAGCTTCTCTGATGCAGTTCTTTTTTATTCATGCTCAATTTAGGGATCAGTTATTCTTTCTCCTGTTGGGCTTTGCTTTTCTCATCTATKAATTACTGGCTTTATTTATGTGGTAGTGTCAAAGGGTTCACAAATACAAAGCTTGTTAAGATTTGTGTGTGTATATGTGTCCCTTTCCTTTAGGTTAGGACAATAATGGTGATTATTAATGGAGCTTCCCCAGAGCAGGACTCTAATCTGGCACAGCCCCCTTCAAAGGGAGCACCAGACTGCAGAGAACAAGATAAACTCTGCACACCCTAACTCAGTGACCTTCCTTTCTTCTGCAAAAACTACCAGTTTAAGAAAAATTTCCACAGTCATAAATCACCATCACTCACCACTGTTTGGAAAGAGCTGGATGATTTTGGTACATTTATCATGGTTTAAGGAATTTTGACATGTTGTTCTCCTTTGAATGTTAAAAGTTCTTTTCTTTGTGGTTGTTTCCTTCCACTGCACGCACACATTGCAGGAGGTTGCTCAGAAAAGTCACAATATCAATTGTCAGAGAGGAGAGGAGGCACATTGTCCATGCTCCTTGAAGATGAAAACACTGAAGGAATTTGACCTTGACTGGAGGAGCTTCCGTGGAAGATTAGAAACATAACAGCTCCCTAAACAGATGCCAGGTCATAATTACCATTAATGGCCATCTCATGCGTCATTCCAGGCACCTCACAACAAAAAATGTTATCTTTTGACAAAGCTGTTGGCAGCACACATGGAAAAAAAAATTAAGGTTTTACCCATTATTTTCTAGCTTTTTTTTTTTTTTACAGACTGTGAGATACTTAACTTGACTGTAAGTAAATAATCCACTGAAGACAGGTAAGTATTCCAAAAGTGAGAAAAATGTTTATATACTATGAAGCTATCTATGGATAGTAAGATTTATAACTAGAATGGATAAAAAAATGAGATTTCTGCAGTACTGAGCATTTTTTATGTTTTTTTTCTGCCTCAGTGTGGGACTTAAAATACAAGCAACATTTGTTTAAAAATGGAAATYGTGAAAAGTGCAGGTCATAATTTCTCATTTGATTATTCTTTTTTTAATATAAAAAAATCTCTGCTGTCAAGTATAAACATTTTGATTAGGTTTTTTATTCATTAAATTGAAATTAAAGCTTCTAACCTTTTTGATTTGACCTGAACCTGTTTAMAACAATTTCCTCTTAAACCTCATGAATGGTAAATCATAAGTCCCTGTCACTAAAAGTATTTTTGGAATATCAGGTTTCAGAAATTGCTCCAGCAGCCATTTAAAAATTTCTCCAGGAGCAGAGAGAAAAGTATTGGCCTGTTCTTCTAGAGAGTCATCCTGCAAAGAGTACTTTGAATGTGGATCTCATGGCTCTGGCAGTCAGGATGATTTTGGAATGCAGCTGGGGCAAAGAGAGGAATATCACAGAGTGGGATGTGGAAWGTTCTCATTTTGGTTGTTTCAATTTCAAATCTGACACCAAGGCTAACTTTGGCTGCACCAGCACAGCATCCAGTGCTGTCCAAAGTGTGGAAATTTCAGGAGACCTCTGTGTGGAGGTTTCATAACTCAAGGAGATCTGGTCATCACAGCCAAAGGTGYTCAAGGCAGGTCTTTGACCTTTAACTTTAGTGGATGTTGCTCTTGCCTGTGGCAGAAGTGTGGAACCTGGATGATCTTTAAGGTCCCTTTCCACTCAAACCATTCTATGATTCTATGGTTTTTCATGTGAAACATCTTCATTTGTTTCAGAAACATCTGAGAATTAAGGAAAGTGACAATTCCAACAAGGTTTCTTTATATGGAGACAAGTATTTGAAATTCATTATGAACACCTTTTCTACTATTGCTTTCTGTCTGCACTCTGCTGYCACTGTAGCACAGAAAAAAAAATTTAATTGGGAAAAATCCTCTGTTTTAGTATGGAATACCTGTTTTGAAGGTTTAACTGTATTTTGTTATTTCCCAGTTTTCATGTGTTGAAACAAGAATAAACTTAGTTTATTACATCCCTCTAGACCTGCCACCTTTGAAAAACAAACTGATTCTACAAAAAGTAATCAGAGAACATCAGTTTTTCAGCCTTGCTTGGAATTACTCTCTTCTTCTCACATCACAATTACTTTTGATGAAAATTTCTAGATGGAGATTGATAAATAAATGATATCTGGCTGAAATATTCACTTTGGAGCCTGTATAAGCACAGGGTCTTCAGGGAAAAGCCTTAGGATGAAATACAGCTGCACTATTTACAGCAGTGATGGAGTGAGTTTTTTAAGGTCTAAAGTACATCTGTGAGACAGATCAGAGGTGGAGAAGGTTTATCTCCCTCATTCAGTGCAGCTCCACACCAGGCAAGGGCTGAGCTGGCTCAGGGGGGTCAGGACTAGAGGAGGGTGCTCAGGTCCATGCCCAAATTAAATCATTTCCTTGAGCCCTCTTTTTGTCTGCTCCCTTCCCATTCTGCCCTAGAAAAACTTCCAATGGAGTGAGATAACAAAATAAAGGCATAGTTCTGCATTATGAAAAATACTTTTTTTCCTTAAAGATAATTTAGAACAGACAGATAAAGCCCAGAATTACATCAGCAGTGCAACCTGAGAGTTGCCATTTGTGTTGATCAGGGAAGACCAAGGGGTGAAGCTGAACCACTCACAGTAACTGTCTCCACAAAAGAGGATGAACAAGGTGTTTCCATGAGGGATCAAAGCTCATGGGGTCAGAACTCACAAAAATGGTTTTTTGTGCATGAGGCTCGAAGCCACCTTCAGTCAATGCCAGCTCTGCAGACAGAMACACTTCTGAGAGCAGACAGACAAATTTATAGGAGTATGAATATAYAGACTCATTAAGGTTTGGACTAAAGACATGCATAAATCTGCAAATTAGCACCACTTTGAAAGAAAAAAAAGTTATAATAAAACATCATTAGCCAAAAGCAATATTACYACTGCAACAACAAATGCTAGATGAAATAGAAAACAGAACTGAGAAATCATTAAGCAATGTGAAAACAGATCCACTGAAAAAATGAACTCTTACCATTACAGATAATAATTATCACTCTTCTCTGGTGCCCTGACTTGACCCTCTTGCTTTTGTCAGGCTCAAAGGAAGACCAAGACCTAAATCCACATTTTGATTGAGTTGCCCAAGTGAACAGAAAATATTCATATCAAGGAAATAAGTGAAATCAATGGCATGCTGAGAAGCAAAGACAATAGAAGCTATCAAAATCCAAACACTAATTTGGTTTTGAAAAGAAAAATAATTTTGAATTTGCATAATCTTGAACTAGAATGACTATATCTTAGAGAAATTGATTACGTTTGCCTGCAAATTTTCCTGTTTCTATTGTTACAATTGTGGAARAAGGCCAAGCAAAGTATTTCTTGGGTAATTCATTAAAAGGATTTAACTTCTTCAAATCTGCAAGCTGCATTTAACAGCTTTTATTTTTTCAAATTTCTTTGTGACTCAAAATTATTTGATCCAAACATGGACTAATAGGTTCTGGCAGACTTCTCAGAAACCAGTAATAGCCTTGAATTTTGTAAATTTACTTATTTCATTGTGCATTTGGTCAACACACATTCTTTGGCAGTACTTATGATGGCCATGAAGTTTTCAAGTTTKCTTTGCAAATATTTCCTGTCTAAATGGACAGGCATAAAATGTGAGATGGGCCAGGTTAGGCACAGCAAGTGTTGATATCTCTATATAATCTAATTCCTGTGATTGATTTATTATATCAAAAAGTAAACATGGAAACTTCTCTCTGCTTGGTGTGCTGTCCAGGATGCAGAAGAACAAAAATCTGCCCTGGTGCCTACTCCAAATACAAGAGGAGTGAAAATGCAGTCACAAATATGGTAAGTGACTCCAATAAGCTGACTGCTGAACATTTTATGTAGGTCTAGGTGAAACAGAGAATCTTCAGGAGGGTTTGAAGAACAGTTCAGGGGGTTTTTGGTTGCTTSATGATAGCACCTTCATATGAGCAAAGAAACTGCAGAGAAACTGTTGAAAATTAGGCAAGGAGGGTAGGAAAGCCATCATCAGGGGGCAGCAGATTAGGGATTGGACATGCCAGTAGCACAAAGGAGGTGACAGGCGCTGAAAGTGAGTAAAAGCAGTTTCTTTCTGGCTTCCTGATTAATGTCGTCCAAAATCTTTAYTTTTCCCCCTCATTACTCCAATGCAAGGCAGTGCCAGCATCCCAACAGAGCCTGCAGGAGGTGAGATGTGCAGAGAATTCTCAAGATGTCTGTCAGTGAGCTGAGACCAGGCCGCTCGGGGCACAGGGTGATGAACAAACCCCTGGACTCACTTTATACTTATCCAGTTGGAAAATACCAGATTTCATGTCCACCCAGGCCTGAATGTAAGAGTCTGCAAAGGGTAACAGAGCASGGGGGATGTGATGGAATTACAGCATCAGAAATTCATTAGGACTGACATTTTTATCATTATCCTGTGTCAACACCCCATCATTTACAATGGTCCCCATTCCTTCAGACTCACCAGCTGTAGAAACCCAAACCAAGACAATGTGCAGGCACTTCCCCAAGCAAATTAAYGTACAGGCCACAAAAGGTGGGTGCAGCAGGATCATAGTCTCATGGAATRGTTTGGGTTGGAAGGGACCTTAAAGATGATCCCATTCCAACACCTCTGCCATGGGCAGGGACACCTTCCACTAGACCAGGTTGCTAAAAGCCCMATGCAGCCTGGCCTTGAGCACTTCCAGGGATGGGGCAGCCACAGCTTCTCTGGGCAACCTTTCTGGTGCCTCACCATCCTCACAGTAAAGAATTTCTTCCTAATATCCTTAGAGGTGAGGAAGGAATATCCCTGGTTTTTCCAAATTCACTGCTCAGTAGCCTCACTGCCATCATCCAATTGTGAATCAAAAGAAATTAGAAAAGAGGAGTAAAGTGGGTTCATGGTTATTTTACAGAGATCTCCCTTCCAAGGGTGAGACATTTGGAAGAAGATACAAAGCTGCCTTCAGGGAACCTAAAATCAGCCAGCAAAAGCATCATTGACATYGTGGTTGCAAGGAAAGAAGATTTCTGACAGCCTGATGAGTTTGGCATAGTCTTTACAGGTTTAGGAAACAAACCCAAGGCTCATTCACAGGCATGTGAAGAAAGCACTAGGTGTCATGGAGATAATGATTTAATTGCTCCAGTGTCTCTTTGGTCCAAYGGGGATAATATTTTCCTCAGAGGAATGCTGTGAGTGGGAAATCAGACACTAACAACCAGAACACGGAAATTGGGAAAAAATACCTTTTCTTAAAGAGTGATTAGGCATTGGATAAGGCTCCTCAGGGAGGTGGTAGAGTCACCATCCCTGGAAGTGTTCAAAAACTGAGGAGGTGTGGCATTTTGCAATATTATGGGCATATTGTTATTCAGTCAAAGGTTGGAMTTGATGATGTTAGATGTCTTTTCCAACCTTAATGATTTTATTATTCTATGAAATCTTCATATTTTGCAGCAATTTACTTGAAAATTTTGTCTCCTACACGTATTAAATCAGGTAGGCTCTTTGGAGGTGGACACTGTAAGGTGGTGGCCTTGCAACTCATGGAAAAAAACTTCTGGAGAAACACAGCACCACTTGGAAGGACAAAAAAAAAAGTGGAGGAGGAAAAGGGGAGAAGGGTTTGGAGCTGATAGTACAAGTGGAAAGGGCTGGAAGGTGCAGCTWTAAATGGCTCTCTAACTACAGAACAGTTTAGTTTTACAAGCACAGAGTCCTCTGTTATTACCCAGCACAGAGTATGTGATGGAGTAAACGTTCAATAAAGAGTTGGCAGCCTGGCCTCTCTCACAAAACATATGACAGGGTCACAGGCTTCTTTGCTTTGTTTCAATAATTGGATTTTCTGGGCTCCAAGTAACTGGATATTCTGAGGTGYTAGGAACAGACACGGATGGAGGAAGCAGGATAACAATTTCAATGGAGTYATCATTACTGTGCCCATGGAAATCCAGATCTGCATCTCACAAGGAAAGCTCAAAGGCATTTCACAACTTGCACAATTCCATGCCTAACAGGAGCTAATCTCAGCAGCACCACCAAACTTTGTGTTTGGAGGGTTATTTTTGTTTTAATTTGTCCCCTGAGGCAGCCTCATTTGAGCTGAGTTTTAAGGACAAAGCGGAGGACTTTAAAAGCGTCTTTAAGCCCACAACTGCAATACCTGCTACTACCTAAACCTCAAGTATTTAATGGTTCCTAAAAAATATATTGCCTTGTTAACGCCTGCAGCAAAGCACACAGTTTATGGGAGTGAGCAGTAATGCCCCTTTAGCCATCTGGCCAGCCAGAGTACAATGGGGTGTTTGATCACAGCCATTTCCATGCCTGCAGGAGATGGCTGCAATAAAAAGAACAAACAAGCACATTTACAGGGAGGTGCAGTTGGATACGGAGCCAGACAAGGAACCGTAAGAAATTTAATGTAAATCTCTGTGGCCCAATCACAGACAACTCCATTGCTCCCAAAGTCAAATGGAGCTTGATGCCTTCAGTTATGCAAATGGATATTCCCACCCTTAATGAAAGTGCCTGAAGAACCTTGAGGGTCTCTGCCRCCATCATTTTCACTTATTGAGGCAATTCTTGGAAGATTTTTAACTTGGAAAAAAAGTCACCAGAAGCCATGGAAATATCACCAAAGCAGCATGTGTGGTGGAACTGATYACCCTGCACTTACTCCATGGTCCTATGTGTTTGATGGAAAGATTTCAGTGAATTTTGAATTAAAGACATAATCACCATCAAGTTAAAACAAAKCTATTCCAGGGCATAGGTGGGTTGGAGCAACCACCAGATCTAGAAAGGATCTGAGCCTTCAGCATGATAAGATTGGCTATTATGAAAAATATCTTTATTGTGAGAGTGGTGAGGCACTAGCACAGGTTGACCTGGGAGGTTGTGGACTCCCCATCCCTGGAAGTGTTTGAGGCCAGGCTGAATGGAGCTTGGAGCAACCTGGTCTGGTGAAAGGTGTCCCTGCCCATGKCTGAGGGTTGGAACTGGATGATCTATAAGATCCCATCCAGCCCAAATTATTGTGTGATTTTATGAACACAGAGAAGGTCTTCAGCACAATGATGGGGCTGGAGTTGGAATTTCAGCAGGATCAGCTCTAACCTTTCTATCGCTTTGTGTATTATGAATGTCACAATTCCCATCCAAGTCACGTTTCACAAAACCACTTTATTTCAAGACATACTGAACTGCTGTCTCCTTCCCTGAGCATGAAAATCACATAATATGATTTCATTCCTCTGCCTGTTTGTGCGCCGGTCACACAAAAAGTTGTGAGACTACAACCAGGCTTTTCAGGCTTTTAAACACACAAATATAAACTGCTATTAAGGGTACATCACATTTCCTTGCTTAGTGCCTGGCTCGTAAAATGTAATAGCTCCACAGTCTTTCCAACATTCAGAGCAAAGTTTTTCCCTTAAGCCCTAAAGGGAAAGAGAAATTTATGTCACCTAATCTCAGCTATCTAAAAATTAGCCACATAATCTAAGATAGTCATCTGTGTTTTAGCTGATGCAAGGAATGGAGTATCTTCAGGGCACAATTCATGGAATCATAAACCAGGATGAGAATAAGCTCCAGGGGAAAGGCCTAGATGGAGATATTTCCATGTGCAGTGGGCTACAAACCTGATTTCACTCTGGAGGGGTCYGTGGCACACTTAGTTCCCCAACCATGGGAACTTATTAGTGTTCCAGGCACTACAGGTGTCCCACACAGCCTTCAGAAGGGTGTGATCTCCTCTGAGGGGTCATATTTCCCACCCCATGTGTCAACATAGGGCACCTGAATGGCACCAGACGTCCATGCTCAGGGAACTGAATAATTCACCAATGTCCTGGTCAGCAGAACAGCTTTTCCTATTTCATTAACTGCATTAACTCTATGCCCRTTGTTTATKATGAGATTTCAGACATCTTATTTGYCATCACTTATTTAATCAGRGGGCTGAATCCTTCCCCAATGTTCCTGATGTGCATGGATGGGTCTGGGTGTGGAAGTACATTTCTCTTTTAGGGGAGCATAAGGAGATCCCAGACAAAGAACTTTGATTAAACTCCTAATTTCTTAAGAGCTAAACCATAGCAGGTATGCAAAGGTGCTCATGGTTTGAGCAAAGGTRCTCATGGTTTTGATGTTCAGGTTTGGAAGTAGAGGATCTTTAATGTCTTTTCCAAACTACTCTGTGATTCTAGGAAGATGTTGGCTTCAATTAACAGAACAAAATATTAACAAGAAGAGTGATCTAATAAATGATTCTGCTGTTCCAAAAGCAATCTTTTCTTCCCTAAAGCTGTTTAGTTCTCTGTCAACMACTTCTACCGGGTAATCTCATAGCATTTCGTTCATGGACTTTGATGAAAATCACCAAMATTTTTTTTCACATAAAGGCAGAAGCTTCACCATGAGTAGAATCTGCCACAGGACAGACGAGCAGGGGTCCAAAATTTACATCTTCGGATGCCAACATTGTAAATTGTAGAAGCAACATAAAGAGTGGAATTGGGTATGCAACTGAGTGTAACATTATGGCACCAGCATAAATCAGAACATAAACATTATGAAACAAAATATTGCTGCTTTGCTGCTTGAAATAAGTTGTGGATTTCACTCAGCTTACGCTTTAAACAGCGAGTACAGCAGAAATGACAAGTGTAGAAAACAGAATAGAAAGGTGAATTGAAGCTCTAATTTATTTTTTTTTTTCAAATATAATTTTCCAGGAACAGAACCTAGCTGCCTGTAAAGCAACTGCATCCCCTGACCCCAGAACAAATTACATTTAGTTCAAGTTATGGTTATGCGGGAAGAATATTTGTGACTAAAAGTGCTTGTCTTGGAGCTGATGTTGAGTTAACCAAAAGAAAATACTAATTTTAAGGTCAAGGCAATCTTTCACTCCTTAAGGTCAACACAATCTTTCACTATTGAATAGAGTAATCTACTACTGAGTTTCAATTTTGACATACCGAGCTCACTAGTTTGATTTATCTCTTGCTTACAAACACAAACCATACTCAGGCACTGACTTCTCATGCAGCATCATTCCAATATCTGCTGACCATTTGAAATCTAAACCCATAATTGAAATTTGGGGCTTTTTTCAGTCTCAGGCTGCTAGTTAACAGCATTTTGCAGATGCAGTGAAAAGTAAATTTTATCACCTCTTCCAAATAAAAATGCCTCTACAAATATTTATTTGCATCCTCCACAATAAGGTGCAGCTTAGAAACAACAAGCTACCAACACTTACATTGGTTTTGAGCTCCTGGGGGATAAGTTTCCTGTATCGGGAAACTATGTTTTTATCTCTGCTGTACAGAATTGTTCAGTTTGGACACATTCYGCGACATAAAATCCAGTGTCTCCTTCAGGACACAATTTGGGAAAGACATCAGCTCCTGAAAGTTTATGTTTTTACACAGTCACTCAGCCCTTTTTGGTCCTGATATCTCACATATTATTATATCTCAAGTTATCTCCTGCATCACTGTAATAGGTCTATATTTCATAAAACACAAAGTTTGATTTCTGTAGTGACTGATAACACTATTTWTTGTCCACTTGTGAGATGACTCTTCTCCTTGAGCTTTAGAGCCATAATCAGAATGAAGGAATGCTCCTTGTTGAAAATATATTATCTGCCAATAAATGCACTTTTAGGATGGCCCAAAAGGATACATTTAGCAGTAGGGTAATTTACAGAAGTGGCAATAAATGGCAAATGACAAAAAATAAAAAAGTTCAATTTTTGTCTGGGTCAAATTTCCCAGGGCTTAAGACAGCATTAWATGGGGTAGGAACAGAAAAAAAATGCTGATAGACTCAGATGTTCATGTATCGATATTTTTTGCTGTTCATGCTGAAAAAAAGGGAAATAATTGTCCAAACAATTTTCACCGTCTCTGCCCTTCCCATTATTCAAGTGGCCACCATTAGAAATCTCAGCACAAGGAGGACCTCAACCCACTACTGGTGTCTGGATGGACATGGTCTCTTGTTGATATCAACTACTTTTTAATAGAGTATTTTTATGATCTCTAGAATATGTATTTAGTCCCTAGATACTCCAGATCTTTCCCAAAGAAAGAACTCTTTCAACCCCTTGAGTGGCTTGATTTAACATCAGATTTATCAGCCAGAAAATTCTTTCAAGGCAGTTTGGTAGATTAGAGCAGTTCCACTGTGCAGAGTTGCCTGAATGGAGCAATTTGAGATCCAAACTAATAGGTCCTAATTAATGGCAGCTTAAATCTGAGAAAAATTGATCATTTGTACATCATTTGCTCTTCCTGGGATTATTATCTTACATCATGTCTGCATTAAGTACTTAACTGGTCCATTATTTCATCAACTCACTCATTTCCAGCCATTACCAGTAAATGTGGTCAGTTCATGGAACAGATCTTTAAGTAGAGGAGTTGGACATTTCCTAGTCTGTAAATCYCTTCAGACATGGGTGTCCCATGAGTGTTTCAAAAGAATGAGACCATCTAGCTCATTAGTCTAATAATKAACACCTTACAAGAAACATTCTGCAGCTCTCTGGTGCTCTAGAAGTACAGCTGAAAGGAGAATTTGAATTTCCGAGGCATTTATGTCACTTCTTTGACCAGTATCAAAAAGACTGAGTGCAACTGGATGGTTTTGAGYCTGCACAAATTCATTACAGATAACAGGCATACTTTTTTATCTTAAATGAAAGAATTTTGTGTGCAGATCACAGYATCTGAATTAACTCTTCAGCACTGYCATGAAGKGGGGTGTTCAGGAACTTCTCCTCTACAGATAGAAAATATTCATCCTTGAAGAAATCAGCACTGTACTATGAAAAGTACATGAAATGAAAAAAAATTGAACACTCAGTCCAGTAACAGAGAGAGCCAGAGAGAAACYCCACAAGAGGGAAGAAGACACCTAACTTCAGGTGTGTGAAGGAAGGTACCTGTACAGTTGTGATCCAGCCACCTAAATGCARAAATCTGGAATCACCATGTCCGACCTGGAGCTCTGTGTCCAGCTCTGGGGCTCACAACACAAGAAGGCCATGGACATATTGGAGAAAATCCACAGGAGGCCATGAAGATGCTCTGGGAGCTGGAGCACCTCTGATATGGAGAGGGGCTGGGACAGCAGGGGATGTTCAGCCTGGAGAAGAAAAGGCTCCAGGGAGACCTCAGAGCTCTTTCCAGTGCCTATGAAAGAGCCAGAGAGAGACTTTTTCTAAGGGTAAATGGTGATAGGACAAGGGGGAATGAAATTAAGCTGACAGAGAGTAGATTTAGATCAGATATTAAGAYATTATAAGTATGGTGAGGCCCTGGCACAGGTTGCCCAGAGAACCTGTRGACTCCTGACCCCTGGAAGTGTCCAAGGCCAGGTTGGATAGGGCTTGGAGCAACCTGGTCTGATAGAAGGTGTCCCTGCCCATGGAATGAGATGATCTTGAAGGTCCCTTTTAATCCAAACCATTCTGTGAGTCTGTGGTTCTATCTAAGCTGTTATAAGGTAGCCAAAACACTGATCTAGTGCTGGCAGACATCTCACAGGACACACCAGAGGCAGAAGCTCTCCTGAAGCATCCAGTGGCCAGAAAGGAGATAATAAAGGCAAATCAGCTGGTACTGGATGCCCACAGGAGTAACTGAGTCCTGTATCTGCCATCTGAACTCTCTTCATAGTTAGTGGAGCTCTGAAGCTGCCCCTGTTCACATGGGCAAGGGACACAACATTGATTTRGGGCTGGTAGTCAAAACATTGGGCAAAGGGAAAGTCAGACTTTTCTGGAGTTACTTTGCAATAGCCCAAACAACACCAAATACTTATATTTCAACAACTGAATCCTGCTCCTCTATTTGATTTTTCATTGCACAGAAGATACAAAGAGTTTTCCAATTCCTCAAAATAAATCCCTCCTATAAACAACAAATATTTCTTAAGCAAACCCYGGAAAGCAGCAGGCTGAGGAGTTACCAATGGATCTAGATAAAGAAAATATTTGAAAGATGGCAGAAAAAAAAAGAGCATTTGCCAAGATGGCATTTGTACACAAAAACAAGCAGCACTTTGATCCATTCCCATGTATGTCAGCTGCACCAAGACACAAGAACAGTCAGGGGCTCCTTTTCAAAAGAATTCCATAGTAAATCACAGATGGCTGTGACCTCAAAGAACCTGCTGAGCACCTGAGGCAGCAAGTTCTACCCCTGAAGCATTTGGTAATGAGGTTTCTGCAGAGATACAATTTTAGATGCTCAAGCTGAAAACAGCATAGACATTAAAAAAAAAAAAAAAAAAAAAAAAAAAAACAAAAAAAAAAAAAAAAAAAAAAAAAAAAAAAAAAAAAAAACCTGGCCTGGACCACTGCCAAGATCTGCTCCAAAAGTGACTCTAACTGTTCCATTTGCTCTTGTGATAAATAGGATGGTTTAATGGAAACACTGTACACAAAACTGTACAGCTAGGTAATTACCTTGATTGAAACAAGTGTTTTTACACTGAAAGCAAAATTCCCCTGGAATTAAAGCAAGCCTCAACAAGAACGAGACCTCTGTGGAGATGCAGTCATATAAACAAGTTTGTGTGCTAATTATTTTCCAGTGGTTCTCTTAATGAGTCACTTGCTAGAGTCCACTGGTCACAAAGATTATTATTTTAATGATGATTCATAGAATTTGGGTACACATTACAAACACAAGTGCTGCACCAGTTGCTACGGCAGGAAAATGTGTGTGGTTCRTTCCTCACATAGCAGAGTAAATAATTGCATGACAGCTTGTTCCTCCTCCAGAGGGTCTCCCAGTGTTGGAAATGGTCTGCAGGGAGCTTGCCACATTCAACATTTCCACCTCCTGCTTTTTCCTGAGCTTGTGGATAAAACCCTTAAACACTTATTTTCCCACGCAAAGCTCATTTTTTCACTTTTTTTCCCAGCACTGAAGACTTGGGGCTTGATTCTGGTCTCTGCTACCTTGGTGCAAATCAGGAGTAAATCTGTTTTTTTGAGGATAACAGTATTACCAGACTCTCCAGCTACAGAAAACAGCAGAATAAAAGCAAGTCCTCTCTCTTCACACAGGGCAATGASGAACAAGTTGGTATTTAAGACAGGTAAAAAATACTCAGTTTTAACAGGGTTGGATTTAGTCCTGCCCCCCCACCTTGAAAAGCACATACATATCCTAGAAAAATCTCTGTGATTTTGGCCTGGGTGTTTTCTAAATCTAAATTTTGGATGTATTTTTAAACTGAAAATACTGAAATAAGACCACCATCCCTACAGCATCAGGAAGGAAACAGCACATAATGCAAAAGAATTTTAACAGGTATATGTGAAGTTGAATTCCTGGTAGTTACCCCTCCTGAGCACCTGAAATTAGCAGTGAGCAAAGGAATAAAAAAGTGACATATAGAGCTGAAAATATGTTTTAAAGGGGAGGMTGTTAAAGGGAAAAAGCAACAATGTGGGTTAATCTGATGGAGGTGGGTTTTCTCATCACCAGGGATTGATAAACCTGCCAAGGAAGGTAGTTCTGCTTAACAGTTCACTTCACTGAGGCTCTTAAGCATCTGCTTTATCTGAAGGGTCTTTATTCTAAATAAATTATACTTCTCCATACGGCAGCTATTTGCTCACAGATTACAATGCCCATTGCCCAAAAGAAGCAGAATAGCGAGGCTGAAAGCTAAATCAGACTTGATGCAGCTATAATTGGTATTAGGGAACTGCAGAGGGGAAAACCTTTCCAGGGGGGAAGATAGAGATGATGCCAACCCCCTTCACAGGGTGGGTTGGAGCCCAGAATCAGAAATAAAGGACTGCAGAATGGGACAAGGGAGAATAAAAATCCCTCCCTGGGAAAGAAATGTTGTGGCAGCGTCCTAAACCCTTGAGGTGGTTCCCGTGAGCTGTACAAGCTTGTAGCAGGTTGTTAAATCTCTGTAAGGCYCATGTTCACAGGCCATTGATCATCCCACAATTAGTGGAGTGCAGCTGAGATTTTCTCCATCCTGCCAGGTGCCCAGGTCCTCAGGAAGGACAGTTCTGCTGTGGGAAGATCAGGACCTGGACAGCTGAGCTGGTTTGGGCTGGGCCAGGGTTAATTTTTTTCACAGCAGGTAGTACAGAGCTGTGTTGTGATGGTGTTYGYAGGGGCCTTAGGATGAGGGAAGAGACAARAATGTTGACTCCATGWTTCAGAAGGCTTGATTTAATATTTTATTATATATATTATRTTAAAACTATACTAAARGAATAGAAGAAAGGATTTCATCAGAAGACTAGCTAAGAATAGAARAGGAATAATAACAAAGGCTTGTGACTGRCYGAGACAGTCTGGACAGCTGCACTKTGATTGGCCATTAATTAGAAACAACCACATGAGAGCAATCACAGATCCACCTGTTGCATTCCACAGCAGCAGATAATCAATRTTTACATTTTGTTCCTGAGGCCTSTCAGCTTCTCAAGAGAAAAAATCCTAAGGAAAGGATTTTTCAGAAAATATCATGGCTACACTGTGTTAAGGATTTTTAATGAAGACAGTGCTGATAAGACAGAGTTGGTTTTGCTCTTGAGCACAGCTTACAGGGTGCAGGCCTTTTCTGCTCCTCAACCCACTGGTGAGTGGGATGGGGGTGCACAGGGAGCTGGGAGGGGACACAGCCAGGACAGCTGACCCTGAGTGACTCAAGAGATATTTCAGACTGCACTGCACCAWGTTGGACTGTAAATCTAGGGAAGAAGCAGGATGGGGGCACATTTGGAGGRATGGAATTTGTCTTCCCAAGTCACTGCTATGAGTGATGGAGCCCAGCTGGGGATAGCTGAACACCTGCCTGCCCAGGGGAAGCAGTGAATTAATTCCTTGTTTTCCTTTGCTTGCATTTTCTTTTGCCTTACCTATTAAACTGTCTTTGTGTCARCCTAAGAGTTTTCCCACTTTTCATCCAGTTCTTTTTCCCATCCCTCCAGCAGGGAATGAGCGAGTGGCTGTGTGCGGCTGCGTTGCTGCCTGGGGTTAATCTACAACAGCCCTTCTTGGCGCCCAGCACAGGACTTGGAGGGTTCCAGATAGCAGCAGACTTGATTGGCATATGCTGGATCGAGCTGTTATTGCTGTTTAGCTGTTAATTGACAGCTCCTGTGCTTGTCGTGGGACTCGTTTGCCTGTCTCTTCGAGCCCAGTGCTCGTTAGTGGCTGCTCTTTTCTTCCACTGCTCGCTGTGTTGCTGCTCTGCTCCTCGTCTGACTGTGCTGGCAATGCTCTGATAACAGCAGCAGGGAGTGGATAACAGGCCTGATAAGAGGCAAGTGGCCAGGGAGTCACTGCTGTTCCTGTGCTGCTTCACTGGACAGGCTGGAGCTCCAGCGTGAACTGGAGTTGGAGGGACAGTGACCTGTGGATGAGCCAAAGGGACAGGGACCTGTGGAGGAGTCCACGTGAGAGTAGAGCACCCTGAAATGTCCATGGCCATGAACCAGCCCAGCCAGAGTAGGTACATCTCAACATGGCTGTGGCTATGTCTTTGCTGCAGGTATCCATCTGAAGGGTTTGAGGCCCCAGGCTAAGTCCATGCTGCARCACACAGACCTTGAAGCATCAGTGGCTCTGCACAAGGACAGGCTGGGGGCAGAGCAGAAAGAAATGAAAAACAGGAAAAAATATGTATTGGTATCCCTGTGCTATAAGATGATCATGTATAAAAAGAAAATACTAATGGATTCTGCATTGTTTTCCAAACACTGATGATTAGAGGGTTGGACCTCACAAGTTTTGGAGATATTTTTGGAGCACGCATAAAAATTCAGGAGAAGTACTCTACCAGGGTTTGCACTGAGCTTGGCAGTGAGCTCTGCATGGGTAGGACATAAACAGTTTTCAGGCCTGCCGCTGGTTTTGCATCCTAACAAATTTTGAGGACAAGATGTGTGAAATTGACAGTTACAGAATCTGGGAAAGAGACCACACTGCAACAATGATGCTGAAAGTAAAGAACCATCTGCTGCTATGGCTTGAGCAGCAAAAATGTTTTCATAGCTCTGAAGGGGAGAGGGGAAGGCAGAGCCCTGGTAGGAACCCAAAACACCACAGTGAGAACATACACAGAGGAGGAGAGAGGCAGAAAATGTTGCAGATGTGGCAGTGCTTCGTTTGGCATCCACTGAGACATCACTGTAAGGAATTAAAATATTTAAAAAGAAAAAAATTAAAAAATAAACTGAAGCTTGTGATGCCAGAAAGGAAACAACAGCAGTTTTTCAGCCTGATCCAAACATGGGCTCCCCACCAGCTGAGCCAACAAGAACCAGTACAGAGACACTATTCAGACAGGGCACAGCATGTGGTTGGGACCCACAGCCTCCCATCGGGCAGAAGGAGCCAAAAGGAAGCTCCAGCTGATAACTGAAATAGACTGAGATGTTCAAGACCTTGCTCATTGCATCTCTGAGCTCTTCAGCAGTGTGTCAGAACCCAAAAGACCCAAGGAAAAGCAAGGAGCAGCAGCCACAAGAAGATGAAGACAGTTGCCACCACAAAGCAGCTGTTGAGTTCAGCACCTCCACAGGTTTTTAGACAGCAGCAGCTGCTCATAAAAKTGAAAGCTGGTTCTTTCTCAACACCAGGTCAGAAGGAGACATTTTRTGAGGAAGAGGTACTTGGCCACGGCAGAATTTAGCTTTGTAGCAAACACACAGGCAGACACCCACAGTTTGTATTTGCTTAGGTCTGTTGTTGATCAGAGTGGTACAAGGTTTGTGATCTCTGGAAATAATATCAGGATAATAACATTTTCATAAAAACATAAATTTTTAACCTGTCTCTAACATTTTATGGAAATACTCCAACCATTGCCCTTAGTTAGAAAATAATTATTCAGTGTGGTCACCRAGCCTTGCTCAGGTATGTTCTGAGACAAATGACAAGAGAGAGGACAGCTGAAAGAATCTCCAGTTTCTTCATCCTCTTGAACAGTTCATAAATTGTTAAGGTTGGAAAATTATCTCTGAGATCATCACCAAGTCCAGCTTCCAAGCCAGCACCCCACCACGTATCCCCTTGACCTCTGTCCTCCAGTGCCACATCCACASGTTTTTTGAAAACTTCCAGGGATGGTGACTCCACTGCTTCTCTGGGCAGCCTGTTCTAGTGCTTCACAGCCCTTTCTGTGAAGARATTTTAGTTAGAGTCCCCAAAACTGAGCAAAAATTCTGTAGGGTTTTCAGGACCTAAAACTTTGAGTTGGGTGCTAAGAGTAGATTAAATTATTGTCTTCTTGAGGCATCTTTATTTCCACCAAACCTACAGAGAGACCAGACAGCTGACTTAGAAAAAGCTCTTAGCTTTTAGGCAGCTCAAATTGGGTGGTATAATCACCTAACACACTCCCCAGCCATTTTATATATCCAGTTCTGCTGACAGCTGGGTCTGCTCTAAAGCACCACAGAAAAATGATACCACAGATCCTTGAAGAAAATAATGTCCTAGATAGTGATGGAAAGGAACACCATCTGTAACTCTGAATCTCAATTTTGTTCTCATTAGATCTTCATTATATCAGCCATCATTGTTGTGCAGAGACCTGAATCTATCCTCTCTATATTCACCTGCAAGCTATTTCCTTTAATTGCTGTGCACACAGAAAATCAAATGTATTCTAACAATGCTGATTCATTGGCTCAGCTGTTAAATGCAATTTGTGCATCTCTCTATACAGTTTATTTATCTATTTCCYATCGCTGCACCATCTGAATGCTTTCCAGTCTTTACTGAAGTTAACCTTGCAAATATTTCCCCAGCTCCACAGGGCAGCTGTGGAAGAATAGCCAAAGTCTATTCCCTGCAGAATTCTCCTTAAGTATTTAGCTTCCATTGAAAACACAAGTTTACAGACCAGCATCCTAGGGATGTAAAGAACAGCATGGACTAGCATCTGTCATACCAAGAGATGAACTCTTGGCATGGAAATGTCTCATGGGGGAGCTCTGAAGTCAAATAAATAAATTGGGAATTTAGTCTGAATTGGACTTTGCCGAACTTAGCTGCTTATGTGACTGCCCTTCTGTAACTAGATCAAACTCTTTGGTTGCTTCATTAGTGGAGTGGAAAGAATATAATGAACCTCTAATTGTGCTGCTGGGGAAAGAAAAAAATTGTTGATAGTCATTGCTGAATACCTGTTGATTTCCTGGCATGTAGGAGAGCATTTTGCCAGGATCAGGMAGTGAGTTGTGCAAATCTTAGCAAGAGACTTTATCTTACACAGTGTGGCAATAATATCTTGTCCTTATGTAGGATTATTTGTCAGATTAATTCAAAGAGCCCCTGGGTAGCCCTGGGTGTATTACATAATTTTTCTTCTTCTTTCAGAGGTGTCTTCCATGTTTGTCACCTTCCCTATTCTCCTCAACACATCCTATTTTAGACTGCCTCAGCCATTAAGTACAGTAATGCAGCATTGCATTTCCATATTCAATTAAAGAGACTTGGTGACACAGATTTCCACAATTCAACATCCAGCCATCAGTTTACCCATCCTCCCCACAAAATCAGAGAATCCTAGAATACCCTGAGCTGGAAGGAACCCACTAGGATCATCAAAGTCCAGCTCCTATCACAGGTCTGGCCAAAAAACATGAGACTTTAAATGAACGGTAAACACACTGGATTTCTGGGGGTTGGTTCTTCTTGTTTGCCATGTCATGTTTGAAATTTTTACATATTTAGGGTTTGGGCTATGTATGAGCCACTCTCTAAACCAGAAGTTTCGTGGTGTGTTTTGTCAGCAGAGGAACCAGCAGCGCATTTTTTATGCAGGTCTCGTTACGAGTTGTGAGGGCTGGGCTCTTCTGACTTCTGACAGTCTCCACTTTAGGAGGGACAGTCATGGAACCTCTCTGCTCAGTCTAACAGCTCAAGAACATCTCTACTCTTCCCCTTATTTTAATAAAAATATCAGGAAATTAGTATCTTTGAGACCTCTGTCCTTCCATCCACTGTGATACAGACACAGAAGTCACCTGGATGAGCAGACGGCACAGAGCACACAGAGGAGACCTGATCCAAATTTTAATTTTTTTTATTTCTGGGCTTTGCCGTTTAAAATTAATCTATCACAACTGCAGAATCCAGTGATTCTGGGAGTTATGAATGTGACATCAAGTTCTGTGGTTAGTTTTGACTCCAGAATCTTCCTGGGGTGAAAATGCGAAGTGAATTTCTGGGAACTTCAGAAGTAGCTGTAAGTGCATAGCTATATACATTTTTGAAGATCTATCCCCTTAAAGATGTGCTAATAGTCCAAAACAGCACAGTAAACAGAGTACCTATCTCTTGCTTTGATGTGCAAAGCTTTCAGGTTGACAAAGAGAGGAAGCTGCAGGTACCTCTAAACATATTAAAAATTACTTAAATTGAGCTTATTCAAGGTAGGCGCAGTTTGGAACAAATTTCCCAAATTCTTTCAATCAGACCAATAAATGCATGGTACAAATGCACCAGATGGTGGAGCAACTGTAGAAAACAAAATTATTGGGCTTAAATCTCAGTGGGAGGGAACCAGACACGATTAGCAGAAAGAAGGAGGATTTTCAAGAAGCACAAGATGTAGTTTAGCTTGAAAGAATGTTCAGGGTTTGCTGTAGAAAGTGTTGAGTTCTCTGTTCCTCCTCATTTTTGCACTTAAATATTCCTATTCAAAACCAACTGGGATATGAAGGTGACAAGGAGTTTTTCTGCTGACCTTTGCACAACAAAAGTAAAAGGATATCTGATATAGGCAAAGGGATAATAAAATGTAAGAGGAAATAAAAGCTTTCTCAGACAATGAACCACTTGCCACAGTCTAACAGACTCTCACAAGGCACCACTAAAGTAAGAACTGGCCAGATGCAAATCCCAGTTGAAATCATTTTTAATGAATAAGGAAAATAGACAAAGTTTTGAGATGAAAACCAAAAACAGAAAAAAAGAGCTTTAGCTTAAATAAAAGCCTGTAGGCTTCAAGTCTTAAACTACACTCTAGCTACTCAGGAAAAAAACTCTGTGCCTGACCACAGAAATCTTGTATCAACATCCAACAAGAATTTTTACACTTCCTCTGCAGTCAGGTTAACTGGAGACAGACAATGTTCGTGCTAGTTCTGAACCTGATCCAGGGTGACAATTAAAAGTCATCCTCATCAGGGAAACCTATGACCTGCAAACTGAACCAAAATCCCAGATCAGAGAAGGATTGTGGAACCAATGCATAAACCACACTGTGACTGACGCACTGAGCTTTCATCTAGAGTCTCACATTTTTTCTTTTCTCTGAAATATCTTAACATTAATTAAAGCCTTTTCTCTTTTTATCTTTCTGCCACAAAGCATGATCTGTTCTGATTTGCCTTGATGTGATGCTGTCAGCAAAAAGCAAAAAGAAAAGGATTTCCTCCTAGGAAATGTGAGCAGAATTCTGTATCTCTCAGGGGAATAAGAAGAACACAGAGACAAGTCTTGGCAGGGAAGAGGGAATAGCCACCTCTGCTGTCCCTGATGTCCATGCTAGCTGCACGTGCCACTCTCTCTTATCTCTGTTGGTGACATGAAGTCAAACACTTTCTCCAATGATGTGCAGAGTCACGTGGGATGAATTCTATCAGTAACGGTTCAGCTACTCTGGTTGGTGAATTGTCCTTTTCTGTGTCACAAAAAGAATGTGGACACCATGGAAATGAATGAGCTGCACTCCAGCCTGCAAAACTCTCAAAAAATTAACTCCTTATTGAGTTTGTGAGGGTCCCCAGGACAAGGTGAAGAGATGAGTGACTCCATGTTCTCAGAAGGCTGATTTATTATTTTAAGATATATTATGTTAAAAGAATGCTATACTAAAACTATACTAAAGAATACAGGAAGGATACACACAGAAGGTTYAACAAGAATGGTAATGAAAAACTCATGACTGACTCCCGCCAGAATCCTGACACAGCTGATGGTGATTGGTCATTAAGTAAAAATAATTCACCGGAAACCAATCAAACAGGCACCTGTTGGTAAACCACACTCCAAAGCAGCAAACACAGGAGAAGCAATCAGATAATTGTTGTTTCCATTCTTTTCTGAGCCTTCTTAGCTTCCCAAGAGAAGAAATCCTGGTTAAGGGATTTTTCAGAAAATATGACAGTGACATCTTGTTAAATCAAACAAAGAATCATAGAACCATGGAGGATTTTGGGTTGACATAGACCTTACAGATCATCTCATTCCAAACCCCCTGCCATGGGCAGGGACAGCTTCCACTATCCCAGGCTGCTCCAAGCTCCATCCAACCTGGCCTTGGACAATTCCTGGGATAGGGCATCCACAGCTTCTCTGGGCAACCTGTGCCAGATCATCACCACCCTCACAGTAAATTTCTTCATAATATCTCTAAGTAATTTATGAGACTGTTTATATTCTCTGCCTGCAATGTAAATGCCTGCATATAACATCATTCTAGTGTCTCTTCAGACTTCTAAAAATTCAGATTAAAAATCCTTTCCTTCCACCACTTGTTATGCAATTATATCCTTTCAACAATATCTCATTCACATTTATCTTAATTTGTACCTGAACAAGCACTTAGTAACATARAGCCTCTTTTGAACACTTTCACTTCCCCTCTTTCATTTGTGGCTATGCTCAAAGGAGCTCTCACTAAGTTTTTAGACCTATTTGTGGCCCCAGATTTGGTCTCAGCAGTTTCTAAAATTTACCATTTATTTTCAATCCGCTTTCCATGCTTGGTAAGCAAACCAGTGTTCTCATCTCTCCACTCTTTACCCTTCTAGATATTATTCATGGTGGKTTTTTTTTCAGTGCGGGTCCTACCTCCCTTCTGGTCTTTATTTACTGGCAGCAGCACCAGTGTTTCCTCTGCTATAATTCCCTGCATAAGGCCAGATCCTGTCCTTTGTCAAGATGGATTTTTGAGATTTCTCACCAAGTCTACATATCAAAAAATCTGAAAATACCCTTGCCCCCAAAGAGTGATGGAACTTGAATTTTGTTCAACATGAAAGCAGATCATCCTTCTTCCAGCAAAGCTGAAGAAAAATAATAGTGGCTGCTCCTGCTTTTGTGATTAACTGGTTTCCAGACAGAAGCCACAACCAGAAATTATATTTTCAAGCAAGACTTTTGTAAGGGGAAGGAGGTAAGAAATGCCTTCACGGAACTCTAGAAAATGCACTTATATGACTAGAAGTGTTTTCTCACTTATTCATAGAATCAGAATGGTTTTGGCTGGAAGGAATTTTAAAAACCATCTCGTTCCAGTCCTCCCTGCTACAAGCACGGACACCTTCCACTATCCCAGGTTGCTCCAAGCTCCATCCAGCCTGGCCTTGGACACTTCCAGGGATGGGGTAGCCACAGTTTCTCTGGGATAGAGGCCTTCAGGGTTTCTACACAGCATCTCCAAGGGCAATGATATCTGTGTTTAGACACCAGAATWACAACCAGGTAACGGAGAGCACAAAATCATCCTTGCTAACAGCACATCCTCTTGCTGTGGTCTGTTGTCTGATCACTGAATATAAGCAGACATGACTTCAACCTAATATTTCTGGGCAGTGGAATAAACACAGCTTGCTGTGGTCCTGCAGCCTTTAGTGTCACCTCTACTATTTTCTGGGACACGGCTCTGGCAGTAGATGCTGAGCACAGAGGCAGAACAGAAAAAAAAATCCCCCTACCCTGTAAAGGCTTAAATTCTCACTAGAGGCATGACATTTTTACAAGAAATCCAGTCATAAAGCCAAACCATGTGTTGGTTCTATGTTTATCAGCTTTCATCCCCTCTTTCTTTTTAAACAGCTTCAGGCTGATTTATCAGCACCTCTGTCAGCCTTTTGTTCCAAATTGCCCTTTCCTCCTCCGCTGACTACAGAGGAAAACTCACCTCCTAAGGCTAAAGCTAACCTTTGCCAAATAAAACTGGCTATAAAGAGAAAAAGCCATGATATGGATAAGTTAATATATTTTTAATTCATCTCTAGCCACTTCAATTAGCTGCTCTCAGTGTAGCCTGTGAGTGCAGGGAGCTCCATCACTGGTAGAATTCTTGCTGCTCTGTGAAGATAACAGATATTGGTTATTTCTTGATTCTTTGCATTGTTCTTTCTGATAACTTCTATACAGCAAATTCAGAAACAGTAAAAGCAAGTCTGCTTCTGCAAAGTCCCTGGGTTCAAAGTGTTTAGGCTGATCATATATTCATGAGAGTAGTGTCAGACTGGTTTATGCTCCTCCAAATCATTTGAACTCAATTTACGGAGCGTGGATGTGTGAGAGAGGAAAGATTAGTCCAATCTTGCACCATTAGCAGCACAAAAGATCTGAGAGAGCTGCATGTTGGGGGAGGATTTGTCTTAGTTTTGAAATACCTGTGTGTCAGGGCTCCTCCAAGGGGTGCAAGGAGATGAGCCAAAGGTTAGGGAGGAACGCAGAAGAAGTCAGAGGGGAATAGGGGGAGCCCCTTGCTGGACATCACTCCTTCTCCACTCATACAGAATTCACATCCTCTGGAAATGTGTTTATTACAAACTGGTTTGTTCTTGACCTGTGATGAAAAGGGGAAATTTCAGTAGAAACCAATTCTTCACAGGCTTTAAACTTGAAACCCGAAACATCRAATTGTAGAGAAAGTTTAGGAGAATTTCCTTGGGGTGGGAATTTAATCTTCAATCTGTCATGATATGAGAAGTCATATCTGGGCATTATTAACAGCCAGCACCAAATACATTTCCTAGTGTTGATTAAAAATGTGATTCTCACACTAAGATAAAAATTCATAAGATCAATCTTCATGTTCTACAACTGCTAAATRGCTTAATAAGAAATACTCAGTACTGGAAAGAAAGAAAGRAATGACATGGAAAATGGTCAGGGAGATAACYAGCCACCACCACAAATGTGGCAGCAGCCAGGACGGGTCACTGATTTGATGGAGTATGACAGCCACACTCAGAACTGTACAAAAATCAGCTTGGATCCACCTTCTTCTGCAGGAAATTCCAKCCCTGGCAGCATCCTACCCTTGATKTRTATGAAATGCACTGCTTCTCAAACTCTGCTTCTTCAAGCATGCAAGCTATTTATAGCATGCAATTTAAGGAGACAGGGAGTGAAGGGAGAAGGGAAAGGTAGGAAAGCTATTTGCAAATGAGTCATTCCCCAGGAATGCTTTGACAGGTTGTCAGCAGAGATCTGATAAAGACATCCAGTTAAAATACCCCRCTGTGGTTCCAGGTGAAGGAAGATTGAYGTTCTGGTGGTGTGCACAAGGCAARCTCCACCCAGGAGATGTTTAATCTCTGTGGGAAGCTTTCATACAGCCTGAATGATTCCAAAGTCATTCTGCCTTTTAGCAAATAATGAACATGCAAAAGAAGTAAGTTTAAAAGAAAAAAAAAAGAAAATAAAACAGAAACCTACTTGGAATAATAATCCCCCCCACCAGCATGTCATGTCAGGCATGGTTAGTAATGAAGTGTTTCTTCCAGTACTGCTTTTCAGTCTCGACAGCACAAGCTGTCCAATCATTACATATTCCCATCAGAAGAAGTCCAGCACTTCCCATGGAAACCTCCTGAWACAGAGCCTACATTGTCCTCTGCTTTATTCCTACTGGTTATTCATGATGGTACCTTGACTCATTTCTTCCCTGACTTAACATTTTACAGATATTTGCAGTGTTATTGCACTCTTCCTTAGCTGGCATTTAAACCACAGACCACTGCAGGAAAACACAACAAATTCTCCAGCTGTGTCCCCTTGTAAATACCAGTAACAAAACACCCTGACAACAAAAGCTTTGTCACCTGCCCTGGCCTGTTGGGTTTGTGCCTCAGTTTCCCCAACCTTCAGCAGTGTGCTGAAGACAGAGCTATTACGGGCCAAACTGGATTCCAGTACCTCTGTGAACTTGTAAATGTATTGGCAAATATGTCCTGGCAGTGTTTAACTTACTGAAACAGGTTTATTTCCTGTCTCATCCTGGTGCCCTTTGTGGCTCAAGGAACAAACTCTCCCACATCTATGCTCTCTTCAGGGACATGTCCATGTGTTATTCCGGGAGTGCTTTGATCTCTGGAACAGCCAGAATCATGAATGGTTTGGCACCTAAAATCACAGAATCATGGAATGGTTTGGCACCTAAAAACACCATCCAGTTCTACCTCCCAGCCATGGGCAGGGACACCTTCCATCAGACCAGGCTGCTCCAAGCCCCATCCAGCCTGGCCTTGGACACTTGYAGGGATGGGGYAATGGTTCCTGAGCCTCACCACCCCCACAGTAAAGAATTTCTTCCTAATATCTGATCTTAACTGTTCCTCTATTGATTTCAATCCTTTCCTCTTGTCYCATCTCTCCATGCCCTAGTGAAAAGTCCCTCTCCATCCCTCCAATAAGTTCCCTTTAGGTACTGAAAGATGCTGTCTGTCATCCCTGAAGCCCTCATTTCTCCAGTCTGAGGAAGAAATTTAAGCATTGAAACACAATTTCTGGTAAAGCTCAGAGTAACCAATTTTCTTCCTAAAACTCTCCTTGTTCTAAACAAACACGGAGAACAGACTAAAGCATGTGCCTTTTTTTCTTTTTCARTGAAAACATACTAAAAACAACAAGGACAAGCTTTCTGAAAAGAAGCAGGTCTTAAACTTGTGGTCTAGAGGTTTCTGTGCACACTGACTCTGTATAATCCTGTTAGGAAAAGAGACAGAAGCTCACATTTCTGCCAGAGCTATAGGATCCAAATTCAGAGAAAAACCTTRCACAAAGCCTGCACTCCTCAGCATCTCTGCAGAGGTTATCTGAAGTTTTCCTATTCCAATTTCTGGTGCTTTAAACCAACTGTTTTAAGGAAATGCCAGAGTTCCAGGGATGATAAAGATCTGCCACAGGATGAAATAAGCAGCAGTGGCCACGCCACTGGCATTGACGTATTACAAGCCCAGGGCACATCTCACTGCCACATGTGGCTGTCCTGGACACCCCACAGCATCTCAAGCAGCTCTGGACACCCCTACTCACATCCCACACTGCTGAAGGTGAAGTTTGTTGTCAGCACCACAAACACACTGCCAGGATTTGTCTCTTCTCAAGGATACTCGATTATGCACAGTGGCATTTAAGCAGCTCACAGGAGGCACAGAGATTTTCCAAATCAACAGAGGAACAATGATTTATTTTAGCAAAACTGCAACAAACTTCAGCCCATCACATTGTTAACGAGTGTTTAATACACACTTATGCAGGACACATAAAAGGAATTCATCAGGCCTCCCTTGACTCTGCTGAACGGTTCAGCAACCTTGGGTTGAATTTACAATCTGTCATTGCCTTTCAAAATGCCATACACAAGAGGAGGACAGAGCCTGGGAAATTGAAGTGCCTGGAGAGGAGAAAAACAAACAAACCAACAAACCAGCCAAATYTGATCACATTTTAGCCTTTGTTGTCGTTGAATAATTAATTTTAATTCTCCACGCTTGAGTTGGCCTAACTTAAAGGGAAATGGTCATAATGTGAAATTACTCTCAGGCTACTTGAAATGGTTTGATGGATACAGAAATGCCAAGTGAAAAAATAGATGGTGTGCTTTAGCCTGTTTTCCTTGATAGGCCAAACAAAATGAATTMAAAATAGTGCCAGACTGCAGTTACACTTAACAGCACACTGTTTAGGATTCAAATTATAATTGTATTCATTACCCTCCTTATAAATTTCCTGCATTGTTCTTTTGCATTGCCCTCATTCCTCTATTTTTTTCTGCTAATCCTGCTAAAAAAAAAAATCAAACAGAAAAAAGGAAGTTGCCAACTCCTGTAGACAACTTCTACCTTATGCCAAACATTTCCTGGTCTCTCTTGGAGCTGTCTTTAGAAAGAAATGTACAGAGACTTGTGGTAGCTACTATGGGCCAGATGACAGGTCCCACCTCACTTTCTGGAGAAGATTCTGGAAATTTGTAACATTAACTAAAACTTCCCATGGACAGAGAGTCTCTGAGATTTGTAGGAGCTCACATTGCTTTGTGTCCCTATCCACACACAGGTTCTGGTGTCCATCTGCAGGAAATCATCCTGCATAGGCCAAGGAGGGGTGAATTATTCTCTGGCCCTGCATCTCACTGGCATTCCATGTGTTCATCCCCTCCTTCCTCCATGTATATTTTCCTTTCATAACAGCAAAGCACTGCTCAGATTTGTAGCAGCAGAGGACACCAAAGAGACCAATTCAGCAGATATTTGGAGAGAAGTCTGTTCAACAAGTTAATGTTCTTTTGCTCTTATATGCAATTTACAGATGTCCTTGCTGTCCATCATGAGTGGTTGTTATTCTGTAAAAATTCATGTAAACACCAAAGTTCCTCTATCTAGATGTCAGAGTTGCACTTTTTCAGTGCCCTCTAATTGAACTTTAGCGATTTGTATTCACACCTTTGAGGTCTCTGGCAGAATCATCTGCTTTACTTTCAAGGGTTGTACTTAAAGTCACAACAGTCCCTTCTACATTTTCTTCTTTTTYTTCAATATTAATCATTTAAGGACAGTTTTTATCCAAGAAAATACATGTCAGGAGCCCTCATGATCAAAGAGCTCTTTGGCTGCCCATTTCCTTTGGCCCAGGAGTGTTTATAGATAAAAATATGTACGTATTCCTAGAGATGCAGGTTTCTCTTTCTATATATAAATATAGAGAGTACAAATATGTGAGCTATTACACATAGATTCACTTCACATACATATATTTATATATGTATAYACAGTGTGTAAATATACATTATGAATACATATAAATTGCGTATATATATAGACATTTAAGCGTATGTAAGAACTAAAATATTCTTTGACAAGAGATAGAGACATGAATAATTGAATGTTAAAGGGAATGGAAAATAAGAAGAGTCAAATGGAGATTTGGGGTCCCTGACTTCAGAAAGCTTCTCAATAAGCCCCAAGGTTTTTGAGATGGGGCAAGTTAATTAGGTCCATCAGACACCAAAATGGGGGAAATGAAAACACTGGAATAGGCAAATAGATTATTTAGAACAGTACTTTAAAGTGAACTCAGTACTTGTTTTTTCCATTATTCAAAAGATTTCTTTTTGTCTGTCCTACCTTTTTCTTTTCTTTTCAAACCTTTTTTGGTTTGTCTTGGATAAACAGGAATTATATAAATTGAAYAAAGGAGACTGGGAAAGTAGCAAGACACATCATAACCTTCACCAGAATCCAATAAAAYAGAGAAAATATGAAGATTGGATCCRATTAAAATTTATAGGCAAGATCATTATGTGGAAGGAAGTAAACTGTAATATTCCTTTGTAATCCTGAGCCAGGAAGGAGGAAAGTTTACTGTAATATATTGCTGAAATACCTGGGGCAATACCAAGAGCTTGTGAGATTTGTGAGGTGAAAAATACTGCATCACAAGAGGTAGCTATCACCTCTTTTTGTCAGCATGTACCAACATGCCTACGATGAATTAGAAAACAAAGGCCCAGGAAAGTTCTACAGCTGTGACAAATTGTAGAAAAAAATATGTTTATACTGATATGAATCAAGGCTGAATGTGAAGGCACAGGAACAAAACACCAGAAGAAGAAGAGGTGCCAAATGGCATTTGCTGCTGACACCTACAGCAGCAGGTCATGGAGATCCCAGCACAAAATTTTCTGAAATTTCTCCTGACAAGCAGCTCTGGAGTAGAGACAGTCACTAAATCCTGGTGGCTCAGAGAGATGGGTCAGGATTGAGAGATGGTCAGGATTAAGAGATTAATCACTTTCAGCTCCTCATTGGCATAATGAGACACATCCCAAACCATCAGCACTCACCTAAGAAGCTGTGAAATGTGGGGATGGTCTCAAAGGTTGATTTCCTTGTCCTCTACTCACTGCAAACAATCCCAGACAGASTCCCTGGAAAGAGATGCCTTAATGTCTGAATTATGGGCAGGCTGTATAAAACAAAAGCCTCTTAGTGTTCATGAGTGTCAGAGACTTAAATTAGTTGTGTTTTATGCAAATTAATCCAACTTTGTGTGAAGTATCCCRTTAAACTACACTGCTGTGGAGTGCTGTGGTAGAAAATCATCATTTCCTACAGGACTCTCTCAGAAACCTTTGCCTCCAACAATGTGGGCTGGTGGGAGGAGAGAAAAAACTGAAATTGGGCAAAGACTGAAAACAGTTAAAAAYGAAGAAACAAAAGCAGGTCATATTTTTTATATAGGGCACTATGTTGACTAAAATGGAGAATGAACTCTCTGAAGTTTTTCTGACCTGACCTCTCTTTGGAATATGGTGATGCCCAAGAGAATTATTTACCTGAGAGCTCAGTTTCTTGCACTACCTGATTACATAATGTCTCCTGGCACTCACCTGCTGCCTTCCTATTCACAATCAAAATATAKTCACAAATATTGGAATCACAGACTAGATAATCTGATTTTGGTTTCCATGTTTGGATAATTTCCTGTTCCATAGATGGTTCAATGAAAATAATCACATTCACAGAATCACAGAATGGTTTGGGTTAAATGGATTTTAAAGATCATCTCCTTCCAACACTCCTGTAATAGGCAGGGACATCTTCCAACAGACCAGGTTGCTCCAAGCCCCATCATCCAGCATGGCCTTGAACACTCTCAGGGATGGGGCTTCTCTGGGCAACCTGTGCCAGGGCCTCAGCACCCTCACAGTGGAAAGTTTCTTCCTAATATAAACCCACGCTCCTTCAGTTTGAAGCAATTCCCTCTTGTCCTGTCTCTACACTCCAGAGGAAAAGTCCTTCAGCACCTTTTATGTAAGCCCTCATTAAACACTGGAAGGTGCTCTAAGGTCTCCTTGGAGTCTTCTCAAAGCAAAACAAAACCAACTCTCTCAGCCTGTCCTCAYATAAGAGTTTCTCCAACCCCAGATCATCTTCATGGCCTCCTCTGATCCACTTAAGCTCTTCATGTTGGTGAAGGGCAGACGGAGAAGGGTTGTGTGCGGCCCCACTTGCCATGATTTCCCTAAAGGATTCATACRCAGCTTTCCCGTTGATCAGGGGAATGATATGACACTTTTGATTACTGTGTTAAGGTTCCTCTAGGCACCACAATGCTAGAAATGTCTAGAAAAATATATAAATGTGATTTGGTTTGAGGGAGAATCACAGTGGAGTTTGCCTCTTGATAATGAGTCCACTTTCTGAGGAGAGCCAAAGGCATTAGCCTTGCTTTTCTATTTCTTTGTTTCCCTTTCATCCCAACCCACCACTGCCCATCTCTTCACCTACCACGGTATGTTGAGAAACAAATTTCAAAAGCAGAGGACATAAAAGTTGTTCTACTCCAATCTAATCACAAAAAACAGGATTGTCAGGGTAAGGGGGTCATCCAGCCACAGGACAGGTCATCCCCACTGGATGAGGTAGCAAATATGTTCCTGAATTTCCCCTTTCTTTCTGTTTGTTTTTGTYCTGCTTTCCTTTACGCATAACAAGTCAAGCTGGCAGGTAGCAGAGATAATTCTTGCTGACAGAAGCACAGCAATATATTTTAAAACTTCCACCCAGCTTTCTCTGTACATCTAGTAATCACTTTCTCCAGTCCAGAGGAGTTGGCAAGTAACACACTATTACCTGGAGTTCTTACATCTACCCAAGTGAAAACCAAAATTAAACTGAAATAACAAAAACTCAGAAAACATGAAGACTTACCAGCAAAAGTTTGCCTTTCCACTCTCTTTCAATCTCATTTTTTGGCTTCCAAGGAAACAGTAGGAACAGGAATCTGATAAATAGAGTTTGACCAAAGCAGCCTTACCTATTTAAATGTGAACATGAAACCTCTCACTGGAACAGTCCCAAAAGAGAAATGTCATGAGCCTTGTACTAATTTAAAATTACAAATTACTTGGAGCTGGTAGCTTACCCAATTTAATAGTGGCGGCTAAAACTGAGCACAGATTGCTGGAGCTATCTACAGTTATCCACCGGATCATCAGGCAGAAGTACATTTCACTGACACTTGCTGCTTTGCTTAATATAATCTCTTAYTGACCACCTGGCATTGCCACTGTGTTTTCTTCTGATTTACACAACATAAGAACTTTGGAATGGTATGTCCACACACACACACACTGAGAAAATGTCAGAACCTCTGTTTTCTTTTGTTAGGAGTAAATAAATGATGATCATTAATGAATTTTTGCATAAATGCATTGCAAACCCATTTCTTACTTCTCTACAGGTCATGATCTCATGTCTGTGAAATCCAAGAAATCTAGTCTGAAACCAAGATCCTGTCAGAAGGCTCCCACTGTTGAACACATGCTGATTGGTCCCTCCTGAGGAGCAGGTTTATACTGGTTTATTCCATTTCTGAATCTGTTTTCAGAGAAGGATGGGTGGRCTTATGAGCAGGGACATTGTGGAAGTTAGGGAACCCAATTTCCTTTATTGACTCAGTCGCACCTAGGTGTTGCCATTTCTTTTTATGAATGTGCCAATTTCTTGAGCTCTATGGTAGGAATGACAACAATCACCTGTTTCACAGGGTGTTACTCAAACYCTGTGTACACTGACTTAGTACAGTCTTTGTCCAGGTCTTTGCCACATCCTTGGCAAAAGCATCTGCACAGAACTGGAAAATAAGGTTTGCACGAGGCACTCAGTGCCACAAAGCCTCATATCTGGGCAAGACTGTCCCTGTGCACTGAGGACATATAAACTGAAAACAGTCTACATTGAGGGATAACACCAACAGCAAACCCTGCACAGCTCTCAACCACACCTGCTTTCACACCTAAATCAGTGATTGTGTAATGCACCAAACTCCATCACTGTTGCTGTTGTTTATAGATATAACCAATCTTGGCTGATGATGGAGACAGGAGTGGGATTAAGGGAGAGGCTGAAACAGATTCTATTTCTTTCATGAACCATTAATTAATGCTGTTGCAGAGCAATTTCCTGAATGTAACTGTGAAGTGGCCACACCACCGTCCCCCCCTTCCTTATTCAAATAAATGGACTCATGTCTGRATTCAGAGCAATGAGGAGCGCTGGCTGAGACAGGACTGTGTGAGCRACACACCCTCCAGCAGAGCCAAACACAACCATCTGCCCAGAAATAAAGGATGCTTGGTGAACATGAGTCCTGATCCCATGGCATCAGCACATCTGCACAGGCTTTCAGGAGAATAACACCCTGCAATCCCTCCTATGCCAGGAGGTGATTCCATTTCCACATCTGCCCAGATGCATGATTTAAAATTCTGTAAAGAGAGAGAAGTTTGAGTAATGTGCAGGACACCAAATATTTTACYGTATCAAAAGACAAGAATCAAAAGTGACTTGATTACAGAAAATCAGAAAATTCATGGAGAGGAAGTATTAAATGCACTAGGACTCTTCAATTTGGAGAAGGARTGCAGATCAAACCCCAGTGGCTGGAAGCTACATCCACACTATTTTGTTTTGGAAGTCAGTCATCACTTTTTGTATGGCTGAAGATGATGAGACTACAGCAAATTCCCTGCAGGAAGTGATGGATTCTTCATTTGTCACGTCAAACTTTGATGTCATTGTAGTCCAACACAGAAAAGTGGAGTCGATATTGGGCTATCAGGGTGAATTCCAGTGGCAAAACAGACCCTTCATTTGTGCTTTATGCTGAGCCTGATGTATTAGGAAACTGAAATTTAATGGAAATGCTTCCCAGTTTCTGGAGTGAATGCTAACAGCCCAAAGAACAGGTTTAAGAGGTTTAAATATTGTGTATGGGCTGAGGGCATTGCTTTCTGTAATGAAGTGTCAGCTCCTTACAGGAGGAAGAAAATTATTTTCTGACAATTCTTTTGTCTTGTGCTGACTGTTCAAAAACCAGAACACTGTGCACTGCTCCAGAGCCATGCAGCAGTCAGTACCTCTGCCGTGGAATAAAGGCATCCAGAGACTACCCTGTCAAATACCAGCCAAAAAAGCCATCCAYGAGGCAAGCTCCTATGCAATTTTTTTGTCTCACGATTTATCAATTTAAGTGGCTTGTTCTTCCTTTGTGGTTCATTCTTAGTCATCCAGTTCCCTCAGACTCTGTAACTTGACCTTTTTCAGATTTCTCAGCCCTGCATAATGGTGCAGGATCATCATTTTCCCACGGCTCATAGGACAGAGCTGAAGAATGAGAGAACTGCAGGTGATGCATAAATCTGTCAGATGGCAGCAGTGAATGTTTATAAATCTTTATGAATTTAGAATACACATTTCTTGTTTCATTAGAGAGTGATGATTTAAGGATTTCCAGATAACAAGGAGACCAGTGATGTGTGTCTGGACCCTGCTGACACATATCTCCTATTACATGGTGGTTGACTATATAAAAAATCAACTTCCCAGTGGCAACACTTTCTGCAACAGCTGCTGAAGGAAAATCAGTGATGGGTAAAGGACTCTTCTGTGATTTCCATCAGAGTATTCAGACATAGGAAGCATGTGGATTTCTTCAAYGACAGGGTGCATATTTTTGTTCTTGTTACACAAGCACAGAGACTATCATTAGAACTCCACTAAATCTGATAAGAATATGCATCTCTTTTCCAGTAAAGATATTGAACTTTTCCAACAAAGCTTTTCCAGATATGTTTAACRTGGACAGAGTGCATTTTAGGCCCACTTGGGCCAAAATATTCCCAGTTAATTTCTCCTGGGAAATAACAGCAGAAGTTCATGTCAAATAACTCAGAGATTTATAGCTGAAAATCTCAAAAGACCAAAATGATGTATTGACTTTCTGGGTCCACTTATAATAACCTGGAATGACTTATATGTTTTATTATTGGAATAGCAATGTGTGTGTATATATATTGCTGATATGAATGAGCATTAGATGCACTGCATACACATCCACCAATAGGACTGAAATATAAACATATCCATCACTACAAAATGAGAAATTGGTCCATACTGGTTTGGGTTTTCCAAGTAAAAAGAACCAATAAATACTTTCAGCAAATTTTGCTGAATGAGCGCTGCAGCTTTTTTTTTTTTTTTAATATAAACTTAAGCTGGAGTTTAAGGCACCAGATGGATTATAACATGGGATAAATCAGGGAAAGATGATTGTTAGCAAGGATAATAATAAATGGCATAAAGGAAGCTGCTATGCAAAAAGAGGTAGAAATGACAATCTACAACTTGTTTAACTGTATTCTAGCTCAGCTCAACTATCAAGTACATTAAAATGCATCTGCTTAATGTTAGGTTATTTTTTTTACTATACAGAATGAGATGTCTAAAACTAGAGCTAAAGGATGATCACCATACCTGGGATTTACTTTGCAGTTTCCAATTGTCCTGCTATACTCATCTTGACAGGAATATAAATAAATGGGCATCCCAACAGACTCTATTTATGGAATAGAGCTGAGAAGTGATCCTAAAACAAAAGTCAAAGTTAAGTTGTTTGTTTCTTTTCCCAAGTCATGTTTCTTTTCATTTGTTCCAGAGAAATATTTCTCAGATKATATAAATCTGACAGTAACACTGCCAAAATATCAATCTCCATCGTTGCTGCTGTAAGATCATTGGAAAGTCAAAAATACCCATTGCTGAGGAGGGAGATCAGGCAAAAAAATGGTCAGRTAAGGGATGGATGAGGTCTGTCTKGGTGAGTTGTCATCTRAATGGACTGAGTCASTAATAAGGAAAAGAGGGAWGCCTTTTGTACTATCATACTGCTAGTGCAGGCATCCCTGTGCCTGATTATAGTCTRTGATACAGTACACAATTCTCAGAGATAAGAAAACTCAGGCTCATCACAAATATGAAAAATTAGACAAAGTAAGAGACCTTCAAAGTTTTTTAGGGTTTAAATCTTAGTGATTTCAGGCTCAGACACCTCACATTCGAACTTAGGCAYCAAACTGARGKAGTTTATAGAATCACTGAATRGTTTGGGTTAAATGGATTTTAAAGATCATCTCATTCCAACCCCCTGCCATGGGCAGGGACACTCTCCATTATTCCAGRTTGCTCCAASCCCCATCCAACYTGGCCTTGGACAATTCCAGGCATGGGGCAGCCACAGCTCCTCWGAGCAACCTGTGCCAGGGCCTCACCACCCTCACAGTAAAKAATTTCTTCCTAATATTTAATCTAAATTTCTCTACTTTTAGTAGAGCAACTGCTATAGGTAACTTCAGAGGGTAGGGAGTGGTAGACACTAAGATGATTAATTTAATCTTCATTTCTCTCCAGTGATCAGAGAGAGCTGGAGGTGATTAARTTAATTACAGGCTCCTATTTAACATCTCATAGCTAATACTGTATCTTGAGGCTGTGAGCCCTGGCCCTTCATGAGGACCTGGAGCAAAACAACCAGCTGAAATTAGCACCAGTAGCCAGGAACAGAGCCCACAGACTGCATGGATGCTCCAACCATTGCATCATCCCCAGTTTTCTGTATAACTGGGAGAGAAAGCCACCAGAGCCAGTCCCCATGGTTCATCAGATGCTTCCCCTTCAGTGAATTTACATTTCAGCGTGAACTTTTCATACTGACGGCTTGCATGCAGGACTTAGCTGCCMTGAAAAACTCTGCTCAAAAGCTCAGAAGTACTTAAACCTGAATCTTGTTTCATTTCTGAATTTMTGTAGTAGTTTGACAAGAAACAAGATTTCTGGGATCCTGTGGTCAAGCCAATAGATGTTCAGATTTTAAAATTGGCAACTTATTCGGCCAGTGGGACACTG
>JACDOX010000050.1:2481096-2522140 GCA_014549065.1 Cardinalis cardinalis
GGGGGGGGGAATGCAGAGAGAAGGTGTCCAGCCACTTGTGGAGTCTCTCCGGGTGGGCAGAGCCCAAGCTTTGACCCTTTTGTAGACGGTGAGAATTCTGCAGAGCATTGACTTCTCCTGCAATAGAGCAGAAGATGAAGAAAGAATTGAGTGAGTGAGATGAAGGCCTGTGCCAGAGGGAGAGAGAGAGAGAGAGATGTTGGAAGAATGGAGAAGATAGGAGTGGCATTTTTTTGCTAGACTTTTCTTGTGTGGCCATGGACAGAACCATTTTTTTTTCTTGTGACACAGAGACTGCATCCAGGGGGAAGCAGTGGCTCAGAGCCAACAGAGTTCCAGTGTTGAGGTGTTGAGACCCCTCAGCCCCAGGGGGCGTGAAAAATATGGGGGGGACAGGCGTCCCAAAGGTGAGAGACTGTGCTTTTTTTTAGAATGAGACAATGCATCCTTAAAAGACAACTCTAGAAGCAGCTCTGGTCCATGCACAGTGGTGGGAACACTGAGCATGGAAGGAAGATGTCACGATGGCAAAGATCTCCGGGCGGTGCTATCAGTGACATGGAGACACACGAAGTTCCAACAGTGTTTCCAGGGGAAGCCTGTAGTACAAAGAAAGACTCCTTCTCGTCTTGATGAACTGTAGATTGAGTATTCTGGAAGGGTGGTGCAGGATCGAGAGTTAGTGTTTTAGGGGAGGTATTGTATTGGAAATTTAGTAGGAGGAGGAGGAAAATACTTCTGTGGAGTTTTCATTTTCCTTGGTTTTTTTTCTTTCCTTGTAGTTTTTCCCTTGTAGTGTAGTTAATAAAGTTTTCTTTGTTACTAAGTGAGAGCCTGCTTTGCTTATTCCTGGTCACATCTCACAGCAGACACCAGGGGGAGGGTATCTTCATGAGGGCACTGGCATTGTGCCAGTGTCAAACCATGACAATTTCCATTGGTAAAATTTCCTGTGAATTCTTCTCTGAGGCTGATAGTAATTTAGCAGCACTGTGTATAATATTTCCCAGCATCCTGTTACAGACTTTAAGCTTCCCCAGATGTTGTTGGCTCTTCTCTGCAGACTGTCAGGTGCTGTGCCTTCCCCAGTCCCTCACCACTGGTTGCTGTTTTTCCCTCAGGTTTGATTATTTACTTTTGCCTGCATCAAGACAGAACATATTGTCATATCCATTAAAATTAATTTTTAAAAAAGAACTGTCAGGCACTACCTGGATGATTGTTTTGATAGTTATGCAGCTTTATGCAGCCATATGCTCAAAGGTTAAGAAAGGAAATGCATTTTTGTTAGTTGCTATTAGCAGATTTATCACCAACTGCAAGCTCTTTATGGAGGCCTCCCTGGGAGACCTCCAACAAATACTTGATAGGACAGCAAAATATCTCTTTGAAATAGGTGTGACTGTGTGCATCAGGTCTGCACAGATCCCTCTTCAGAAAAGAGCTTTATTCATCTGTGGATTTTATGCAGAGTTCTACAGTTGGCTTTTGCACCTCTTCCATACACAGGATTTAGGAACAGAGGAATCACTGTCACATCCAGTCTGACCAAAGCAAACCGAAATGCTGGTATCGAATACACACAATTTTCACAAATATCATCAGAGGTAGGCAGGTTCTGTTTAATATCTCTGTCAATTATCTGGATGAGACCGCCTCAGTTTGTTTGCAGCTGACACCAAGTTGGGTGGGGGTTTCATTGTGCTCTGCAGGGGGATGTGGCCAAGCTGGCTGGATGTGGTGTGGGGCCAGCAGGGTGAAGGTTAAAGGAGAGAAAGGTCTTCATCCTGCTCTYATGTCCCATGAAGCCCCTGCAGTGCCCCAGGCTGGGGACAGAGTAGCTGGAAATCTGCCCAGCAGGAAAGGCCCTGGGCTGCTGGCTAATTGTGGGCAAATGTGAGCCAGCATGTGCCCAAGTGGGCAAGGAGGAGGGTGGCATGGTGGCCTTCTGTGTCAGCACTGGTGCGGYCCGCAGGACCAGGGCAGYGACTGTCCCTCTGTGCTGGGCACTGGGGAGGCCACACCACAAGTGCTGCGTGCAGATGTGTGGCCCTGTTGAGATGCATTTAGTGAGAGATGCCTCTACCCAAATTAAGGTGCCAATGAGACCGTTTACCAAAGTCAACAACAGAGATTTTATTTAACAATAAATGTAGGGTAGAGAGACAGGGATAGGAAAGAGGAGGGCAAGAAGGAAAGAGGGGGAAGAGTGGGGGGTGGGGTGGGGTGGAAAAGAGCAATACTGGGGTTGAGTACAGAAGAGATCAAGCAAAGGACAAATCCAAAAGGCTTGGCTCCAGCAGTGTCCCATCAGTCCTTCCATCCTRTCAGTCACCCTGTGCTTCTCTGCACTAGCGATCCTGGTATGTCGGAACCCAGGCCATCTCTCTGGCTCTCCTGAGCAGCCAAGACCCCTGCCAGGCGGCTCAGAGACCCTGGCACAGAGCCCAAAATGCCTTGGTTTTAATTATGACCCATGGAGCAAGTTACCAACCTTAGATGAAGATCTGCAGGCCACGACAGTTTAAGTAGAATGACAGTGAATTTATCATGGAGTGAAAAAGTAGATTTTGGGGTTTTCTAGAATGGGGCTTCAGAGGGGCAAGATGGAGGGATCTGGGCATGTTCAGCCTTTCTCCTTCTTCTTCTTGGCCTCCATCTTCTGCTGCGATGTTGGCACTTTTACATTGGTTTAGAGTAGAAGCTCACTGTCTACCATAGGTGATAGGTATTGGAAAATAATTGTAAACATTGTATACGTAATTTTTAGTATAAAGACATAACACCACCCCRGGGGCAGGCAGAGTGCCTGGACTGTCTTGTTGAATGGACCTCAGCTGGACAGGAGAAAATATTTTATAGATAAGGAACAAAAAACAACCTTGAGACTGAGAACTGAAGAGCTCTGATTCCTTCTTCAAGCGCCAGGCTGGGAAAAGAGACTTTCTAACATTTTCTCAGGGTCACTCTGACCAGCGAGGGGCCCCGAGACTGGTAGTTTTTGTGGAGGTGAGGACTCCACAGGAGTCCGCATGAGGAGGTCATTCATACAGGGTTAACACCTTTCTCCAATCCATGTTGTAGGTATGCAGAGAAATGTTTTCCTATTTGCCATGTGAAAGGAGGATTGGACTTCATTTACCTGCAATGCTGAGACCCAAGGAGCATTTCTCATCTCCTAAACYCTTCTCCCTGGGGACTGGCAAGGACACTACCCCACAATGCAGCCTGGGGCCAAAGTCAGCTTCTGTGTGATTATACAATGCAGTGCTGTCATCCTTCCTCAGCCGGCTCTCCCTGAACAGGCTGCCTAGCTGTTGGCTTGGGGGCGAAGGGTTGGGGCCAGCAGCAGGGCCTACCTTTGGCAAATGGTTGCCTTGGCCACCATCCACCCATCCATCCATTCATCCCGTCTTTTCATCTCCCTGGAGCCGTTCCCTCTGGGACCTGTCGCTGCCCCTGGGAGCTGGGYRTCCCCAGGCTGAGCCGGCATCTYTGGSCATSGTCCTGCTGCTGGCCCCGGGCTCACTCCTCYRGCTGCCCCCTGAGGCAGCTGAAGGAGAAAAGGSGGCGCAGAGCCCGCCGGGCCGTCTTGGCCATGGAGCGCCAYGGYCGTGGGGCCGGGGGCTGCGGGACGGCTGCGYTGCCAGCGGGGCAAGCAGGAACGCTGCGGGCCAGGGGCTGGGCAGGCACCGGGCAAGCTCCTGCCGGCGGCTCATCCCCGCAGGGCTTTTCCTGGGGAGGGGTGGCCTGGGCAGAGGCAGCCTCCATGCCTGCTTTGTCTGTCTGCTCYGCAGGGTCAGCAGACGAGGCACAGTCCACAGACATATTTGGGGCTTCGAGCAATGCCCGGGGGAGAGGCTGGCTGTGCTGCTCGATGCAGGGATCGCTGTCCATTGGAGAAGCTTGTGGTTCTGCTTCCTCCTCTTGCAGTGGGAGAGACAACAGGCTCTCTGGCTTGCTGTCACTCTCTCCTGCTGGTGCTTTGTCATGGGGCTTTTCTTCCCACATTTCCAGGAGCTCATCGAGAAAGGCAGATGAGAGCGAGTCACTAGAGACAGAGCACAGGCCTTCCAATAGGTCAGGATGTGCACTCTCTGCATGGTTTTCTGTCTCTCCTGCAGAGTCCTTGACACAAGCATCGTGAGACAGCAAGTTGTCCGAGACAGGGCACAGCTCAGCCAGCAACTGGTCAAGCGACACAAGTTCTGAGTAGTTTTGTGTCTCATCTGCAGTGTYGTYGGTCACRCTGCAAGTGCTGTGCTGGACCAAGGGGCCTGCAGCTGGATCCAGGGTGAGGCTCGATGCATCACTGAGGATGCACTGGGACCTCATGGGGCTTTCTTTGTCATCCAGGGAGGAGGAGATGGCTCTAAACATCTCTTGATGGAAGACTTTGTCTTCCATCTCCTTCAGCTCCTCCCTCTTTTTACGCAAATGACGCACCAAAGCCTCCTCATCCYCTGGGCATGGCTGCTTACAACACACAGTTTGCTTGGCTGGCCAACGAATTCCCTGCCCTTTTTGGTGGGCACCTAACCACTTGGGGGTTCTCAAAGTGGACTTGATGGACCTGTTCGCACGCAGATATGGGCCCAGGCCTGTAAACAGGTCACTGCAGGTGTTGCCCTCATGCCCTACCTGCACCTTGATGAGCTCCTCTGTCTCAGAGTGCCCCAGGTGCTTCCAAGCCATCTGGGTCCCAGTGCAGAGCTGCACGTTCTTTGTGGGTTGCACCGGTGGCAGGCGATRACTCTGACTTGCAGCTGAGCAATGCCAGAGACCTTTTGTTCTCCTTGCCAGGGAAGATGTTTCCCAGGCCCCACCAGCAACCGGAGTGAACCTTGCTGAAAGTGGTACCATCTCTTGCTGGCCTCTGGCCACAGGGCCCACAGCAYGTGCTGTGCCTCTAGGAGAAGACCSAGAGGTGGCTGCTGCTGGCAGAGGGGGCAGCTTAACGCTTGCAGAGGCTGCACTTTGCATTTGAGGGCTAAGCTGGCTTGGAGGAGCCATTGTCAACTGAGGGCCATGGAGAGGYGGCAAGTCYGACACAGATAATYTCTGTGGCCCTGTGACACGGCTGCGGGGCACTGAGTGCCCGCCCTCCTGGCCACCCCTGCGTCTGCAGGACATGGTGGGGCTCCGTGACCGGATGGGGAACAGAGTGGGCCTGTCCCTAGGGATGGGTGTGATGGTCGTCCAGGTGACCTGAGGTGCCGCCTGTGGCTGCCTGGGGGTCACCTATGGGAAGCAGGAGGAAGCAAGGGATGGAGGCGGCTATGTGAGCATAGTGTCCCCCATGTGCCTGCAAGCCCGGGCCWGGCCCCAAGGCAGGTGCTGGCCACAGCAGCCAGGCTGGTCCGGGTTCCCAGCTGGGCTCGCTGCCTCTGGGCCATTGCTGTGCCTGGGCCATGCCAGTGCTGGGCCCTGCACAGAGCATGGCCTGGTGCCAGGCCTGGCTGTCTCTGCCCCAGGCCTTCCCCCAGCTCCCACTGCAGGCTGTCCCTCCTTCCCCAGCCCTCACCTGTTGCCGCCGCCGGTACAGCAGTGGCTGCCCCTCACGGGGCAGGCCATGGGCATTCGCCTCCTGCTTCTTTGACATTGTGGGAGTGCTCTGATGAGCGCTGGCCACAATCTCCCAGGTGAGCTGCTGCCTCCAGAGAAGCTGCTGCCTCCTCAGAGAGCTGCTCTCCTGGGACTGGCCACTGCAGGGATTGGCAGCCCCAAGGCTCCTGACATGCACCCACGTCACAATGGTCTCTGGGCACGATGTCACCACAGGTCACAAAGGCCTGGTGGGCATGGCCGCCCTTTCTCCCAGAGGCCTGGTGGTTTCCAAGCTGATGCCCCWGGACAAAAATAACTTTTTAAGGTCTTTGCCCCATGACTTTTCCTGCACTACTTCCTCTCCCCATGACCTGCAGTTCTCTCTTGTCCCACCTTCTGTTCTTTCCTTAAGCATCCCCAAGGAAGCCCTGTGCCGAAGTGCCAAAGGGCTTTTCCCACCCACACCACCATGTGTCCCAGCCCTTGGCCCTGACCTCATGTAGAGAGACACTCAGAAAGGCAAAAGCTCCATTTGAACTTAATCTGATCACTACTGTGAAAGACTATAAAAAGTGTGTTTTTAAAAAAGATTAAAAATGAAGGAAGTCCAAGGAAAATGTSCACTCATTATTTTTGGGGGGTTGGGGGTGTGGGATTTTGATCAGGAATACCCCAGTGGCATCCTGGTACTCTATGTCAGCAACAGTGTGGTCAGCAGGACCAGGGCTTCAATTGTTCCTCTATGATGGCCACTGGTGTGGCCACACTGCATTTCCCTTTTCCAACTTTGAGTCCCTTTACCCTGTGGCTACATTTAATACACATTACGAACTCCTTGAGTGGTAGTACAGTTATCTTTTGTCTCTTTGTCATAAATATATGGCATATTGCAGATTAGAAGTAAGCGTCCAATTAATTAATAGGTWTTCTCATTTATGGGTCCGAATTAATGTAATTATATGTATAGTTATGTATATGTACTGTAATTATATATAATTATATAACATTTCGTGTAATCAGTTCATTGTCTGTGGTTTACATGTTGGATGGATGTAATTTGGTTTATCTTCTGACAGGATACACAGGATGATTATAAACAGTAAACACTGTAAAGCCAAAACTAACAAAACTAAAAATTGGATGCAACACTAAAAATTGGATGCAACACTAAATTCAAAATTACAGTTGCTGTGGGTGGCCATCAAAAAATAGTTTCCCACTAGCAATGTTCCTATCTTTCTTCACTCTTTCCAGGACATGGTGTATCTTCTTTGCCTGATGATGGGTGGTAATCCAGGTTCTTTGTCTGCGGTGCTGTTGTCCATTTTAGCACGGACTGAGATCATCATTTTGCAACAGTTTCTTGCCAGTGCCAGATTCACTCCAGCAGTGAYAGGCAATGAAACTTGGCACAGTGTAGAGTTGGATTGTAGCAATTGGTGAACTGTGAGGGTGCTGAATTGTTAAAGCTACATCCCATCATTTTGATAAAATAACATATATAGCTATTAGAGTGATCATATGTCTCTACAGTGACGTTTTCTGTAAACAGAATCACATACAGTAAACAGTTCTCATACTGATACATCCATTTCCAATATATGCAAGTACAGCCTCAAGGATTTCTACTCAATGTTGACATTTTCTTAAACATCAAGGCAAATGTCCTGGTTTGTAATAGTATTATTTTCACAAATAAATCCTTGCTGTTCCTGTCCAGTCAAGCATTAACATCCATAGCTGGCCATTTGCTCTCATTTGGAGCTCATAYTTGAATGTTATAACAGATAAAGGACAGTTCCATTGTGATTTAATCAGCACTATAATTGGGTATAAGGCAGATACTGAAGCATTGAGTATTGTTAAATGAAAAGCTGTGGCTTTTCCATCAATGGGGTAATAAGTGTCATTAACTAGATGTCACCAAGATTGGAAACCCTTTCAAAGTGAATGTCATAATCCCAAGTTACCTTTACTTTATCAGTGGTCAAGGTKCCCTCATTGCCTTCCCTTTTAATCRTTATTGCAGCAGATTGCAACCACATCTGAGGAAGATATGTGGMACATGGTGTAGAATTTAACTATAGTTACCATATCAATTAGCAGAAATAAAGAAGTGAGGGTCTTCACCCCATGGGTCAAGCTGTGTCGATATGTGTGTTGGGTTCTCCTTTGAGAAGGATGAGCAATCATCCAATGGATAACCTGATCTCCAGAGGACATTTGCTGTGTCATTCCTCATGTCACAGAATCATTAATGTTGGAAAAGACCTCCAAGTCCAACCTTTGATTGATCACCACCATGTCAATTAAACCACAGCACTGAGGGCCATGTCCASACTTTTCTTGAACACCTCCAGGCTTGGTGACTCCACCACCTCCYTGGGCAGCCCATTCCAATGCTTAGCCACCGTTTCAGTGAAGGAATACTTCTGGATGTCCAACTCAAACCTCTCTTGCTGCAGTGTGAGACCATTTCCACAGGTTTTGTTGCCTGGGAGAAGCATCCAACCCCTACCTTGCTACAACCATCCTGTCAGGGAGTTGTAGAGAATGTTAAAGTCTCATTTGAGCCATCTTTTCTCCAGATTAAACACCCACAGATCCCTCAGCCCCTCCTCATACGTCTTACTTTCCCAGCCCTTCACCAGCTTTGTTGCAATGTCATTCCTAGAAAGGCAAAAACAACACAAGTCTCATTGGAGTTTTACAGGCAGATCACCCCGTCACGGCTCAACTTGTCTAACTGCTCATAGGAAAGACAGAAGCCCTTTCCCCACTTGGAATGTCTCTGTTCTGTTTCTTTGAATTCAGTGCAGTTAAATATTAAAGGCCTTATTGTTAGAASCACACACTGCCATCTGGCAGGCACCTGTTTCATGTGGTCAAAACATSAAATCCCAACATATTTTCATTGTGTTTCTTAATCACAATGAGTAGATGAATGTGCTTCTTGCCTGGGTGCCATAACTTAACATTCATGGTTTGGTGAATAACACTCGCTCCATTTTCTCTGGTGACTTTAACTCCCCACAACCCAGGTCACAGATCCTGCTTCTTGGCACCCTATCATGTTAGTGCTGAAATTTGTGCTCCTAATCCTGTTAGAAATTTCAGCAGATATTGTCAAGCACCAACTGGAATCAGATTCATTCTATTTTAATGATGGGTATAGTCTCATATTCAGAGGAATCTGAAGGAAATAACTGATCATCATTTCCYTCATCACAATCATCAGAATCACCCCAAATATCACCATCCCAATCTTCTGGGGACTGTTAGTTTCCTAATTTGCATGAGATTAGGTGAATGTGAGGCCTACRTGGGTATCATCTAGATCTTTTCTTCCAATCTTTGTGTTTTCTCTTTTTTTCACTGTAATTGCTTCTGTAACTGTTCAATTTGCATRTACARTAGTAACTCAGCTGCTCCCCTGYCTTCTATTYCYTCYCTCAGATCTTGTCTTTCTACATTATGCTTTTTCCTGTCTTCACAGGTGGCTTKTAGGCAGCTGCCTAACATCTTACAAATAATTCCTTTCCCTCTACCATTTTCAATATTTCCTCTTGCTAATTTAATTTGCTTTGCAGTCGCACTCCAGTCATGCCAGTAGTGGTGAGCCCATTCTTCTGAGAATTTGCGACTCAGAAGGGACTTATTCCATGCTGCCATAAGCAATCAGGGATACTACTCCCCATCCTGACAACTACACCAATGTGTTGTGAAGAGATGATTTAGATCACTTAAAGAACCACTGTCAAAGGTATTAGCAAAAGCTGATTTTAATRCAAGGCATGCAAAAGTGTGACTGACCAAAGTTTGAGGTCAAGAGTCACTCCGTTACTGATTGGCACAGTCATTTGAACATWGATTCTAAACTACCAAGGCACAAGTCAAAGTTGCCAAACTACAAGGTTATGCACTATATCAGTCAATTATGAAAGATCTTCCACCAGTAAAAAAGTTTCTCTGACTTCAGAATTGTTCCAGCTCAAGGACAGACCACTGCCATGGAGCCAGGATGCTTAGCTGGGAGAAGTCAAAGAAAACTCCCTTTGTCCTCTTTGTGGAATAAAGCAGCTGAATCGTAGTTAAATTATGTGTGATGGTAAAGGTACAATGCTCCTTGTACCCACAATTTTTTTATTCCTTTAGAACTGAATCTTGAGAATGCCACCCACTATTTGTGTGTTAATCGCATGATTGATTTTACAGATCTCCAGTGCATCTCASTGTGCCACTCAGTCCCTTTATGGGTTTTTAGAGAGCAGATAGAAACAAGAGGTGGTCCTGTGTCTGTGCCAAACTTCTGCTGGTTTAGTTAAGGGGTCAAGGATAGGCTGCCAAAGGAAGCAGCCACCACCCCTGGAGGTATTTAAATGGCACATAGATGTGGCACTTAGGGMCATGGGTTAGTKKTAGACWTGGCAGTGTTGGGTTWACAGTAGGACTTGGTGACTRCAAAGATATTTTCCAGCCTAAAATACTCTATGATTCTATGATTGCCATATAGGCAGATACACATTTTTTTGTACGCTTTAGCAAGTGTAACATCCTCTATGGCACTGCAAAACTTTGTTTATTCTGTAAAAATACAGAGCAGAAAAGCAACACAGATTTCCCCATTCCTTTTGTGGGACAGCAAGTTACCTGGCTATTGCCAAAATGCAAGGCAGAGGCAGAACTTCTTTGCTGCCTCTTAGAGAGAAGTGATTGTGTATTATATTAATGAAATATTTCCCTACCATAGAATATTTTACTAAACATATTAACAGATGGGAATCAGATCCTCCTTCAGTTTACAGACAGATGACTCTATCTATCAGCCAGATACCTCTTTGGAAACAGCTGCTTGCTGCTTTTGGATTGTTACCTCTCTTTATTTCTTCCTTCACTGTATAGATCTCCTACAGATTGTCCACTTGACGTGTCTTAACATACTGGAAATTACCAGAATATCTCCTCTGCAATTCTCACAGATTTGCATGACATAGTAGAACTTGTGTCTTATTTTACATTAATTAGATCYATATTTTTGGATCTAATTAATGTAAAATAGAAAACTGCAGACAAAAAAAAAATCTTCCTTCATTTTATATGTATATCCCCCCCACTGCTAGCAAATCTTTCCCATGGCCCGTGCTGTAGTGAGAGGTGTGTTAATGACACACTTCTGGCTGTGAAACACTCTCATAAATTGCATCTGGTTTCCCCCATGGTCCAATTTGAATTGCTTTCTTTTTGCTTCCATTGTTTTATAGGTTTTCTTATATTGGGATGAGAGGTGTGGGTGTTCRCTCCCACTGTGAAAGTCCTTTAGTGAGCTTTCACAAACACTTTTAAACTGTTTTTCTGAGTTTCCTGGAAAAGGGCTTCTTCCTAGGGAGTTGACAGTAGGATTCCTTGACAGCACGTCRCTCTCAAGCTCAAGTTTCACTCCCCTCAGCCCTTGAGGCAGAGTTATCTGCTGCACAGGTGTCTTCAGCAAGAACTGAAAGGGTAATCAGTGCCTTGCACAGGCAGAAAAAGCAAAGCTGTTATGATAATAATGTGAAACTAATTCTCAGTTGCTCTGAGCTCAGAGAAATGTGAGCTCCAGTTTGTCAACCTCTTTGCCTGCAGGACACTGTGTAGTGCTGTTGACTTCAGTTATCATGGTACTGATGCTCAATATTTAAGTATTTACAATACCACAAACATTGTCAAAACAAGAAGAACAGGAAAGTTTGCCCATAATGAAACCCTGCCCAGAAAAATGTCCTTTGAATTTTAAGTATAAGCAGATTCTTGAACTTCATGAAGAGTGTTTCCACCATTGACAGCTTCCTGCCAYGAGGAGCCATTTTTTAAGGTTTCTCCTGAAAAGCCCTGCTGGAGGTCTTCAAGTAATTGCAGCAGGCAGTGGCAGTTGGGCGAGAAATGGAGGGAGGAAGATGAGGGAGTCTCCATCAGGGGATGCAGTACCAGGTTGGAGAGCCTCAAGTTAGCTCTGAACTGCTGATATGACTCTGGGCAGAGCTCCATGCTGTAAAAATAGTCAGGTGAGACCCAGAAAGCTGGATAARTGTGCTAATTCTCATCCTTGGCTGAATAGCCCTGCAGTTAATTAGCCTTGTTGCAGTATTTTTCCTGATGGGACAGATGCCTCTGTGTTCTGGAGTCAGCAAGTTTGGCACTGGCTTGCCACAATAGTTTGGATTCATTAGCTGAGATCCAGATAATGTTTTTACTGTGCTTTCTATAATCTATTACTCCTATAAAACTAAAATTAATAATTGAGACAGGAAGAGGAACCACCAGGGTGATGGAACCCTTATGATTCCAGTCATAAGGGATTGTGGTGACTCCAATCACCAGAGAACAGCTTGTCTGAACACTTGATTTCAGGATATTAAAATTTCATAAGTCTAGTTTTCCTTGGTTTTTATTGGATATTTGATTCAATCCTCCTCATTGCAAGGACTGTTTTCCTGCTTTGAGGAAAGTAGTACCTGGTAGCATCAGGATAGTGTGAAAACTTCCAGTAATTTGTAATACACTAAAGAGAGAAATAAAGGGGAAGAAAAGAAAAAGAAAAAAAATGCTTACAAACTTTTCTGAAAAACAGAAATGTTTTGTGTTCCTGGAAGAGTTTTCAACCTCAAAGGCTCAACCCCTGACCTCAGGGTGGATAACCTAAMTTGAAAGATCTAGTGTTGTAATGGAAACCTCTTATTAATAGGGAAGCAGGAACACATAACCCAGAGAGGTTTTGGACTCCTGATTCCTGAAAGGATTCAAGGTTGGATGGAGCTCTAAGCAACCTGGTCTAGTTGAAGGTGTCCCTGCCCATGGCAGGAAGGTTGGCCTAGATGGTCTTYAATGGTCCCTTGTAACCCAAACCATTCTATGATTCTATGCCAATGTGAAGAAGGAATGTCAATGTAGTCCTCATCCAAAGCTTGAGGCCTTGGGCTTTGTGTTTTTCCACTCTTTCCTGTTCCTCAAAGCTCTTAGGTAGGTTCAGTTCCTTGAGAAACACTWCAGTGAGCCCTAAACCTGTGTTATCATAAGCCAAATAATCCTCTTTATTGGGTAAGAAAATTCTCTATAAACATACAACAAGGCATCGGGGTCTGCTCCAACTGCCACCAAGTTGTCACCTCCTCCAACTGGGACACCTGTTCACCATCTCAGCCACTCCATCTTTAATCCAAGGGATTGTGTCTCTGCTCACAGCTGAAAAAAGAACCAGGAACACAAAGCAAGAGGCCGAATCTCCAGCCACTGCCYCTCCTTCACCTCGGCTAACACCTGACATTCCCATTGTCTGCAAACACTGCTGATGTGGTGGGGATTATGAACATAAAGAAGGAAAATTACTTACAGCTGGAGCAATTGTCAGGCAGGAAGATAATTGAAAGCCAGCAAAACGATCAACCGTTTAATTGCTTACATTAAAGAAATGAATTGACAGCAATCAAGCCAACCTATAAAAAGTACTGAAAGAAAATGACATGTGAGAAAATAGATTAATTTTCATAAAGAGCAAGTAAAAACAAACTTGGAAAAAAAACTGAAAACCCAAGCTAGTGTTGTTTATAAGCCTTAATCAATTTAAAACTCATTTTCAATGTATTAAACTTTACTATTTAATGTCTTCCAATGAATTCTGCCTCTGGCATTGTTCAGCAGCCTCACTGAAGCCTTGTGCAGTTAAAAAAGATTATTCATCAGCATTACCTCTGCCAAACATGCTTAAATCAGGAGGCAGTACCCACAATCATAAAGAGGGGAGCACTGAGAATTTTTTTAAGGGAATTTTTCCCATCTGAAKGACTGTTGATTTCCTGGGAAAAGTTTTAGAGGCAAAATATTGAGCTCTCATAATTTGTGGTTTTAAACCTTTTACATTGGTCTTGGTATTGAAACTTTGCATAGATTCAAAGGCCAAATGTTGAGAATGAGGGAGGTGTCTCCATTTTCAGTCACCCAGTGCAGTAACACTGCTCATTCACATCTCTTTTGATTCACACGTTTTTTCAAATCATGTGCCTGAAAAGTTTTTTAGAAGACCAACAAAGCCTTGTTTTGTCTCTAAGAGCAGAACCACATCTTGTATGGCATGAGAAAAACAAACTCCCAACTCACAGTAATCCCTCCTGAAATGTTTAGACCAAAACCTGAGGTGAGCAGGGATATGAACTCTATTCTACCAGTGTATAGTAATTTTTGGAAGGTGTGCTATGGTGAAGTAATGGAAAGACAATGACTCCAGAACGGATCCTTGATATTTCACACTTCTTTTTTACAAAAAGAATATGGAGGTTTGTTCTGGTTTGGTTTTTTTTTCATACTTATATCAATCCCTTAAAATATTTCATTTTGAGAGGAGAAGATAGATTGTGTACCATCAGCTTTTCTCTCTATCATTAATTTTTCATTTCATGATAAAAATCTGATTTTKTATGTGTGACTCTCAAAAATAAAAAAGAAGAAAATAAAAGGGCCTGAATCCAAGGGCTCAGCTACTAGCTGCAATCCAGCCTCACCATCCAGCTGACTGATCACAGGATGAAGTATCCCCCACCCAATGATTCCCCCAACATTTCTGACCTTGATACCCTGAAACTGAATTTTCAAAGTTCTACATAAAATCAATACTTTTTTTAAGGTTTCTGACCTTTTATGGCTTCTCTCATGTTTTCATCCTCACAGTCTTGTTGCTGATACCTCATTGTTCTCCTGCTGCAGATCAGTTGCTCTGGGTTTGAGTTGAGCCATGTCCCACCACAGTGACAGCAGGGATAGAGAGCCAAGAGCCTTTCTGAAAACACACAGTGATGCTGCTGCCCCTCCTCACRTGTTAATCTGGATTTTAGCTCTGCATTTTGTACACCAGGGAGGTTTCAAAGGCAGGTCACCATGCTGATCAAAGGACAGGAATACAAACCTGAGGCAAATCTTAGGCAAGGAAATGTTAAAATCAGTATCACCTGGATTAGGCTCATTAACTCTTGGCAAAACTAAAACTTCTTTTTCTACTATAGTACATTACTTGACAACTAGAAAGGATAAAGTAAAATGTAAAATATATTTCTAAAGGAAGAAAAACCCAAATACTTCCCTTCTCAAAAGGTCAGGATAACAGATCACTAAAATTCTGGGAATACAGGACTGGGAGGAACAATGTGTATCTACTATTGCAGGTACAGGTAGCAGAGGATAAGTAAAGCAGTGAAGTGAATTGACTCCGTTCTTACATGACAGAGGATGATATTTCCCCCTCTAAAGTAATCCAAGGACCAAGCACCCAAGATACTGCAACATGCCACAGCTGAATAGATCAAAGGTGTCCCTCATTTTTCTTTCTATTTCTTGGACCCTAAACTTAGAAGCAGAGCATCCAGAGTTTTGAGCAGAAAAGTCAACAAATCCAGAACTTGCCAGAATTGCTGTGGGTTGATATATATATATATAGGTTGTTGGTTTCTAAATATCTGGAATGTTTCCTCGTTTTAGGCCTGATAAAGAGGCCACATGGCAGAAAAAAGGGCTTACTTCTTTCTTTCCTTGCCAGGACAAAATTCTGTGTGGAAAAAGATCCATCTTCTCAGAAAACTGGGTTTAGAGTAATCCCAACCTAATCCCCACTGTAGAAAAAGACATAAAGGTCATAAAAATATCAATTTTATTTGCCAATTAAACCCAGAGGRAATTATTTCCTGAATTCATCCTTGTGTTTTATTGACAGCAAYAGTTACGATCCCTATAATGGCCTTATAATTCCCTGTCTAGCTCTAAGACATAGTATATGCTGAAAGAAACTAATGAAGCAAAAGATTCTTGATACCATCCTTCAAATGAGCTGTTTAGAAAATCCTTTCCAAAGGAAAAATAAACAGCCATTTTAATAAATTAAAAACCCTGATGCACAGCTTGCTGGATGGCAGGTCCAATCAAGAGGGTTGACATGTCATGCTGTAAATACTTCCCAGTGAATGATGACATAATTTTCAGATTTGCCCTTCTTACTGGCATTGGTGCATTCAGGCAAAACAATATATCAATCAGCATTTAGGACCTAAATGCCTGTTATGAGTCAATCTTCTGGGGYTCTCAGCTTCCCACATCTCATAAGAATCTCAGCAGTGATTTGTAGCCTTTTGAGTGTTTCTTAGTGCTTCACATCTTTCAAACTGGTCAGAGCCCAACACCAGAGCTCTTGCTCTGTTTCACGACAATCGCATGATTGGTATAGGACAAGTGTGTATTGCTCTATATTCTTCTTCCCACCCTGTTAATGCCAGTTTCTAATAGTTAAAAATGGATGGAATCCACTGTTGTTTCACACACTGAAGAGATTTATGGACTGGTTTATCCTTTGTTCATTTTCACAGTCTTTATAATCCCTCAGCAGAGCTGCTCCCAAGCAGAAGAATTCCATCAGTGGACAGAGGAAGCGCTATTGATGACATCTGTGAGGCCTTTGATTTGGTYCCCTACAGCATTCTTACCTCTAAATTGAAGAGATTTGTAGGTTTTTTTGATGGATGGACTGTTAGATGGGTAAGGAATTGGCTGGGTGGCCACATCCAAAAAGTTATAGCCCATGGCTCAATGTCCAAGTGCAGCCCACTAAAGGTGGTGTTCCTGCAGGGTCAGTCCTGGGAGCAGTGCTATTCAATATTTTCATCAGTGGAATGGACAGTGGGATTTTTGACATTGACAGTTTTCAGATGAGGAGATACACTCAAGGAAAAGAATCCCATCCAGAGGGATCTTGACRGGCTTGAGGAGTGGGTCCATGAGAACCTCATGAATTTCAACCAGGCCAGGTCTGGGTCTGAGAATTGAGGTTGTTCAGTCTGGAGAAGATTCCAGGGGGACCTTTAGAAGCCTTTCTATCTATAAGGAGAAGCAAGGRACATAAGGAAAATTGAGAGAGAGTTTTTACCAAGGCTTGTAGTGACAGAATAAAGGACTACAGTCTTAAACTGAAAGGGGGTAGATTGAGTCTAACTGATGTGATGAGGAAGAAAATTTGTAAAGATAAGAGTGGTGAGATACTGGCAAAAGTAGCCCAGATGTTGCTTCCCCATCCCTGGAAATRTTCCAGGTCAGGTTGGATGGGGTGTGCAGCAATCTAGGATAGTGGAAGGTGTCCCTGCCCATGGCAGCAGGGTTACAGTACCGCAGAACATCCCTTTCAASCCAAAAAATTCTATGTTCTGTGATATTATGTCAAATTATGAATGAGRTTCAGAGAAAGGGAAGACAGATAACAAATGGCTATCTAGTCTATTATGTATTACAGAAAAGATTAATAAATTAGATACTTCTACTATATTACTGGGTGATATATTTGAGACAAGTGCTGACCACACAACTCATGTTCTATCTCAACCAAAAGAGAAGAGGATGTCAGGTAAATTATRCACTCTTCCTGTGGAGTAGATCACTAAAAAAAATAGATTTTTAAATGTTTTGATTTAGTGACAGCCAAAAGGAAATGTATGACCTTCCAAAAGCGTTCAAATTTCATGATGCCTGAAAAAAACTCATTTATATGAAATTTTGCTTGCTTTTATCAGGTTATTGGAACTCTAATATTGAAACAAGGGGATACTCACCAGAAAACTAAATTGCTGCACCTCAAATTTCATGACCCAAGTTTGAAATCATGCAAAAAGATCATGATGATCTGAAAAAAAACATTGTATTGGCTGTAAGTTACAGCTATCAACAGTGCATTGCAGCAGCTGAAACTTTTTCTCGTGCTGAAATGTTTTGGGCTTGGGCCAAAATACTTTGAGATTTTTTTAAATAAAAATTACAATAAAACCTCTCAAAAACTATTAAACAATAATATTATAATGCTGTCATGTTGTTTAGGTTTGGTGTTTTGCTCTTTTCCGCCCCAGAAAAAAAGGATTTTGTGGGAAGAAAGAATTTTAAAATACATTTTGATTACACTAAAAATTCCTGTGGTTGATAAAGGAAGACTTTCTAATTCTTTTTTTGTCGTGACAAGGTGGTCTTGTAAAGAAATAAGCTACCAGTCTCAAATCAGACCTTTCAGAACCCCATTATACCTAATTAAAGTCCTTTTTCCTAGGCTTAATAGAAGTTCTGGGTGTGAATAACTTTGCTTAAGCAGATTCACAAATCTGGTTGCAGTAAATTACAGATGAGGCTTCCCAGGAGCAGAATAAACCCCATCAAGACCCTCATAAACAAAATGCCAGCATCTGGAGCCAGAGAGAAAAGCACAGGCAGGATTGAGAGAAGAATTACAGAGCTGGGATTAGCCTATACATCAACACCATGTAAGGTGAAAAAAATGTCTTTATTTATTGCTTAGCAGCCTTCAGGGTGTGAGTGTCACTCAGCATTAGCATTCACCTTTATAACTGTGATTTGATTTACAGCTCCACCCCAGCACAGAGGAAGGAGCCAATTACATGTCTGGGGGAACATGCATTGAGTAGATCCCAGATGCTTCCTCTTCCCTCTCATACAGGATGAATACAGAGAGATTTTCTCRGCCTGAAACAGAGGCTTGAGGGATGGGCTCTGACCTGCTTTATGAGATGACTGCCAGAAGAATATCACATTCCATAGAAATTTATATTCACACAGGTTAAGCTGCAATAGAAAATGTAGATGTTAGACACAAAGGTGCTGTTCCATGTTAGTCAAAGCCACACAYACCCTTGCCGAGGCTGGAAACACAGAGTTAAAATGCACCAAGGCCAGTGAGGTGACAAACTGTATTTCCATGCCTATAGTGAGCAGGTCCATGTCTACTTAGATATTGTACATCAGATCAAATYCCATGGTTAAGGTAAAACCTGAGTGATTTCACTCCTTATCTCTAGTGAGATCTTCCCTCCACTTTCTAGCGCCTTCTCTTGTTTCTTGGTATTTACTTCTCTTGGTTTGTCTCACAGTGACAACCCAGGATCAGCTGGGGGGCAAGCACTTCTGAGACCCAGCCTTCAGCTGAGATTGGATGCTCAAATATCATTGATGGTAAGAGTTGACTCTTGAGTGCTTCAAAGTTCACTTAATGTCCCAAAACACATACTGTGAAGCCCTGTTCTGTGCAGATCATAGAATCATAAAACATAAAATGGTTTCATTTGGAAAGGACCTTACAGATCATCCAGTTTCAAGCCCCTACCTTGGATAGAGACACCTTCCAACAGACCAGGTTGYTCAGAGTCCCATCCAACCTTCAACACTTCTAGGGATGGGGCAGCCACAGCTTCTCTGGACAACCTATGCCAAGGCCTCACCACCCTCACAGGAAAGATTATTTTCCTATAATCTACTCTAAACATGTCCTTTGTCAGCATGAAGCCATTCCCCCTTGTCCTATCACTACATGCCCTTGTGAAAAAAATCTCTTTCCAGCTTTCTTGTAGCCCCTTTAGACACTGGAAGGGGCACCAAGGTCTCCCTGGAGCCTTCTCTTCTCCTAGCTGAACACCCCCCAACTCCCAGTAGGAGAATTCTCCAAGTGTACTCCTGAGCCCAGTTTTCTATGCTGTGTTTGCAAACCAGTGCTGTTTACAGGCTTGCAGCTTTCCACATCACAGACCCGCATCACTGGGGATGGATGGATGGATGGATGGATGGATGGATGGATGGATGGATGGATGGATGGATGGATGGATGGATACTAAATGTGGTGCTCTGACTTTTGCTCTCTGAATTCAGATCTCCCATGTCAAAGACCTGCCATCCAAGCCAGCTCTGAATTCCTTCCCAAAGGTATTTTAGAGGCTCACTACAGGTGGCACCTGAACATTTCTTTGTCCAGCTGCCCAATAACTAGTAAGAATGGAACCATTTTAGTATTTATTTATTTCAATATCACATTTATTTTGTTCATAACAGGAAATACTGAAATGTTTCACTTCCACCATTAGATGAGAGAGGAGTCCCAGTCAGGCTGGGTTTATCAGACAAATCCAAAACAGGTGTCCACATATTCAGGTTAATATCATAGGAAAGGATTTTCCTTTGGTTTCAAAYATTATTAAGCTAATGATCAAGGGATGCAATTTTACTAGGTACTCATTAGATTTGAAACTTTTGATCTGATCCCTCTGTCCTCCCACATACCCCTAAATAGGGAGCTCCCAAGCACTCCAGAAACTCCCAGGCACAATGACCCATGCATTACACCAACATTAAGAGTCTCACAGCAGCACAAACTTTATCCCTCCCTAAGGAGGAATKAAATTACTAATTTTTTCCCTCAAAGGTGATTCAGAGGACAGACTGTAGCAAAGGTTCTGTGCATGGAGAGAGAATTACTGCTAAGATTTTATTAGCACATAAACAGGATGACGTTTTTGATGCCTGGGGCTATAGAAGCACAATCATTACAATGAAGGCCATATTTCTTTCCATCTTTCCATGGGTTCTGTAACACACTGAGCAATCCATCTTGCTCACATACCCTACAAAATCATAGATATATTTATTTCTTTGCTTCTCTCAATTAGCATTTGACCTTYTGAGCACTGCAGGTGTTCTGGGGTATGACAGCACAAACTCTGCAGCTTCTGCCTTCCAGCATAGCCCTGGTGAGGCTCATGAACAGGTAAAGGACAACCACAGCACTGTCAGATACCAAATTTCCGAGAGCTGCTGTGTGAGCCTCCACCAATGCCGGAAATAACCAGAAGCAGCACAGTGAGGATGGCTRGAGAGGAGTGGTAGAGGACTGGCAGAGGTTATGAATTATACACACCATTCCCAGGTAGAAAATATGTGTTTGCTCACTGACAAAGCAATGCTGATATTTTCGTCATCCAAATGTCATTCAAATGAGACATGAGCCACTAATTCATAGAATCAGAGAATGGCTTGGGTTGGAAGGGACCTTCCAGATCTTCAAGTTCTAATTCTCTGCTACTTCACTTAGAAACAGCTGAAAATGCATAAATTTAAAGATTTAGCAACATTAGGGAAAAAAACCCACATTCTGGATAGCTAAGGGTTCAAAACACATTTAAGAAACACAGGGATAATCCTTATTGAAAAGATATGCAATAATTATTTATTATTCTCTTTTTAGATCGTGCACAAAAAAGAGCGGTTTTCTGAAATCTTATTTGAGCTTTTAAATGAATAGCAAATACTTCTGCACACAGTACTTTTAAAGAAAAGTGCAAAACTGAATCCACTCTCAACCTCCATTTCGTTGATTCAGTCATGTAATGCACTTTCTTTTTAATTGAATGATTTATATAACTGTGAAGCCCTCTGTGAATTTTACAATTGAATATATCATTGATGATTTTCTGCAATGAGGCTTGAAGCTTAGAATTAAAAAGTTATTAGTATTTTCATTAGGAAAGTTCAAGAGCTCAGATATTGAAGACCAAATCCCAGAATCCACAGCAGGCTTGTACTGATTTTTTTTTTTTCTGCAATTGTTCAGAATTTTCTCTTCGTTATGAATTATTTAAATGAAACCCTTCTGCAGACAAAAAAATTTCAAGGCCAGAAGAGACCATTGCAATCATTCAACCTGATCTGCTTTGTAATGCAGATCACAGTCATCCCTTTATCTTCTCGCTGGTCTTCCCATTTAGGTTTTGGTGTGCCCTAAACTCCTGTCTTCTGCAATGTCTTCCCTGTCCTAATGCTCAGCACATCCTAATTGCTACAGCAATAATCTCTGATGACCCCTGATTTACTGGGTCATCAGAGATGAGGTGTTTTTTACCTACAGGTAATTTTACCCTTTGGAATATTTTTTATACTTCTCAACCCTGCTTTGCACCTTAATTTTCTTCAATAAGACAACTCTGCTCATCAGAGAAAGGCGGTAGGCCAGTTGCAGTGAATTAGCAAATAATGCCCATTTTTAACTGCTAAGGACATTTGGTTAATAATAATTAATTACATAACAGCCTGCTGAGGTTTTTTTCCCAGAAGAAACTGATTCCTTTCAGGTGATGCCTCAAATAGAATCGTAGYCACAGAATTGTCTGGGTTAAATGAAACCTTAAAGAACATCTCCTTCCAAACCCTTTCCTGGGCAGAGATACCTTCCACTGGACCAAGCCCTGTCCAACTTGGCCTTGAACTCTTCCAGAGATGGGACATCCAGAGTTCTCTGAGCAACCTGTGCCAGAGCCTCACCACCCTCATGGTAAGAAATACTACTGGTAAAGGGTGATCCATGGATTATTTACTGTCTTCCAGCCATATCTTTAAGTGTAGAGTAAAAGGAACATAAAACTTCATCCTTGCAGAGGAATTTATCTTAATAATCTATTTTGAGAGTGTGTGCTGCATGACAGAGAAGTGAAGATATTTTCCAGCTTAATTGGGGTACCAAAAGCCCAGACTAAGACTGAGCCTGTCTCAGGGGTGGGTGGAGTGAATCACTCATCCATCATGATGGATGGACACTGTCATGCTCTAATGACTTTCCATCTTACAGTCACCTTTCTCCACCAGGGAGGTAGAGATGAAAGAATTTTGTGAGTTCTCCTCTTGTAATCATGAAAGGTATCCACTCTTGGCTGGAGCAGTCTCACTGTGCATGTGCATGTATGTTTGGGGTGTTTTTGTCCTCAGGACATAAATCCACTGTGAAAAAAATTCAGATTGGCTTCATTAAGAACTTCAACATAGCTTCTCATAGGATCAATCATAAAATGGTTTGGGTTGGAAGAGRCCTCCAAGATCATCTCATTCCAATCTCCACCATGGACAGGGACACGACCACCACAAACCTCCACATTTTGCTGAATCATTTCCAATTWAAAAAAAATTAAAAATAAGAAAAATGTTCACTGTTTAAAAGCCTTGAGTCTTTCTAAAGTTATCCCCTTGGACCTTAGAATCTCAGAAGGTCCTGACTAAAGCACAGAAAACAGTATTCTAAATTTTAAAAATTGTATTAACTAACCAAAAAAATGGGCAAAAATAGCAAAATCTTAGATTTTGCTCTTCTTTGCACATTGAAACATTTGTGCTATTTGTTTTATTAACTTGAAAMACACTGAGAAGCCTTTAAAACCATGAAACTAAAGGTTCAGCTGACTCTCTGGTCTTCAAAGGTAAAATTACATTTTACCTTTAAGGTTATGGTCTTTATACTGCTTTTTGATTTTTGTTGTTGTTGGTTAATCTTGAGGGATCCACAAGTGCCTGACAGAATGAATTCTGTCCCCACCCCTTTCCAAACAATGATTTTTTGGGGGATGACCTGAGCCWACAGAATCCAATATCAGGAAGACTTAGTCTCATGCATTTTCACTTCATCACTCATGTCACTGAGAGATAATTACAGAATAAATAAGTCCAGAGATGAGTTTGGTAGTGACGAATGGATATAAAAACACCACAGCCCTCTTTCCACTTTAACACTTTCCAGTTGGGAACAGAAGCCTGTGCTGTTAAACAGATGGTGGGAGATCAGCTCTGCTTTGGAAGTGTGGTGGGAAATGTAATCTGGCAGGATGTTTGCCCACAAAGCAGAATAAGAACTTGAGATCCCAGCGCAGCACAACAGCTGTAGCTGCACTTCATACGGAAATCTTTCAACTTCATCTCCCTCTCTTCTTCTTTAGGTACCATCTTCGTTATCCCCTCCTTTATCTTCACAATTATTGATCACTCCAACATTTATCACTTTGTTGAAAACAGTTGTGCAAAAATTTAGAACTTAAAAATCATTGAAACAAAACTTCCAGAAGGACAAATCAGTTTACAAGATATCCTCAAAAACTGAAGGGGCCRGGTTCTCTCTTGGTAGAAGATGCATGTGTTGGTGCCACCAACAGAGCCTCACTGATTTTCATCCCCAGAAGTGCAAACCTTTCTATAATTCATGCTCAGTAAATCTTTCCAGATGGGTAATTAAGGCAGAAGATCCCTTTTACTGCTACTGAAAGACTTGKCTTACAATCTGTTCATTAATGGTAGGAACTGCTATTTACACTTATTCTTTTTCTCCATGCACAAAAATCTCAATTTTTTTCCACTAAGCACAGGGCCTGTGCTATCCTGATCTCGCAACCATCTTCTGAGCTCAGCAAGTGACCACTAAGAGTCTGATGGGAAACCTTGAAGCAAGGACCAATGATGGTGATTTTGGAATTCCTTTCAGTTCTATGCCCTGAATATTCAAAAGATCCTCAAAGGCAGAAAATTCACCCACTTTCCTGGAAAGACCTGTGTGTACTTTTCCAAGACATATTCTTGGATTTCAGAGGATTTTCATGCATTTAGTGTCCACTTTTCTATAGCAAGCAAGAAGGAAATTGTAGTAGAAACACTGGAATTCCACAAAACAGCTTAAACTCTCCCCAGAATCCAAGAGGAAGACTTGTCCCAGACCCTCGTTTGCTGCAGAGCTCTGATACCTTTGAGTAATGAGGGTATTATGTCATTGCATAGGTAATTGTAGGGATCATATTGGTGACAATTTATTCCTTTTTTATCTTGTATTATGTTTGAATTCCATTAGGATGCAACTGCCTGTCCCGAAAATAACAAATAATGTCATTAGAGAGGCCCTGAGATTCAACCCCTTTCCCCCCGAGACAAGTAAAGCTATTGTCACAGCAGAGGTGGTTTCTTCTTCATTCCTAGTTGATTAATATTCATTGGAAAAGGCACTGTAGATGATCCCTTAGGAGACAAGGTGATACAGGCTGTGAGGGATGAAATGAATAAAAAATGTGTCCCAAACGGAGGACTGTGTATACTGACATTGTTTTTATGGTCTTGGCACTCAGGGGTCTCTGTCACAGCCACGGTGTAGCTTCAAAGGCTGAAAACCAGCCTGCACAGGACAATATTTCTTCTTCCACTGATACCAGTTTTCTGGTGCAACTGCAAGATTGGCCTTTTTTCAGTTTTATTTAGACCATTTAGAAAGCAAAGTAAAGCAGAACAAGGAATGCTATTCTTTATTAGGGTAAGATTATCTGAGTGGGAAGGACTGTGAATGAGATTATKCTGCTTACTCCTGACATCAAATGAGTATAATTGTATACACATTTTTTTGGATCACTCAGTCCATCTATCCAACATGCCTAATTTAAGTCAAAATGCAGACCTTTGTTGAATTGTGYCCAGTTCTCAGTGCAGTCTTACCACTGCCAGCAGTTGGAGGYAGTACTGGGGCTGCCAAAGCATGGATGTGCACTTTGTTCTGCCACCTCTGATGAGACAAGTTTGGGATATAAAGATCCCAAAGTGAGCAAGACATCTGTGGATGGCAAGGTTTTAAAGAAACTGAGTGAAATACGCCCAAACTCCTCCATCAGAACTTCAGAACAAGATAAAACTAAATAAATAGTTGCCAATGTGCTCCTTATAAATATCTATACAGTGATAGTCATGCTAAAGATTTTAGCTTTTTATACATTTTTCAGATGTTTGTAGCTTTGTAGACTGTTAATACATGGTCATATAGCTCTGGGTATTTTTACTACACTTTMTTTTAGATATTAGAATAATAACCTAACCATTCTAATACTTACTTGGAATTCTGTTTAGTCTTATTCTTAAAAAGCCTGAAAAGGACACTTTGTTTGCMATGAGAACTTAGAAAAAAGCTCCTGAAACAACTCCAATAGAGTAGAACGTGGGGGAAARTTACCTAACCAASTGCTCTTCTAAYTGGACAATATTTGTTAGATATGCCAATTTTTTAAACTTATAAAAATTGTAGAAACCCAGTGTTGGGTCTGCCCATAGCCATGGGGAAACCTGAAAGCTTGCATTAAAGACCTGCTTTTTATGTTACTATTTGAACACTGCTGCAAGTTTTGCATTGTTGRTTTTAGGCAACAGGAGAAGGCCCTTTGACACCCACCAAGGAGTTAATGACTTTGTAACCCTTCACTCACCATAAAATGTCAGGTGAAAAACGGGAGACCCCTTCTTATATGGTAATAGCTCCTGTAGGATGGATTCATGGAAATTCTCAAAACTTCTGATGGTGGAGTGACTTCTAAATTGGAGACTTGAAAGACTCAAGTAGGAGACTGGACAGTCAAAATCAGAACCCAAGAGGTTTTAGCTAAACCAAGTAACTTTGGCCTGACACAGTGCCAGGCCTGTGGAATTACTGCTTTTCTATTCTTACAAAGAACCTGTTGTAGCCAGTTGAAATAGCAAATGGAGTTGATCCAGCAAATTTTAAAGAATTTATTTTTATAAGGATAAATCTGGTCAGAAGAAAAATTACTTGCTGTGTGTAGGCAGAGCATGTAAAGTGTCCATGGACCTGGTCTTACTCCTCAGAAGTCAATAGAATAATTCCTGTGGCAAGAAACACACAGGAATGAGCATTTCCTTAATACTGAGCTATTTGGAGATTGCTCTATCAACATCAATTACAGATATGTCTTCATATGCATAAAATTTTTCTGCTTTCAGTGGAGAAACAAATGAAAAAATATTCTTATTATTAAAGAGATATCCTATTTTAAGGAAGGTCCACATTTATGCCACCTTACACATTAAATTACTATTGCTGTGGACAATTAGAAATGACTATCTAAACTCCAGAAAAAATTATTATTTTATGAACCTGTTAAAATATATTTATTTATGAACCTGTTAAAATATATCCCACCCACAGAACAGGGCAGGATGTTAAATTTTCAGGAAATAAAGGGTCATGACCAGAAGATTGAGGGAAAATATTTTAATTTACATGTTCTACCCACTTCTTTTCAATGCCAGTCTTCATGTCTTAATTTAATAGATGTAACAGCATTGGTGAAGTCACCCAGAGCAGACACAGTACAACTGAATCTTGTTATTTGTTGCTAAACAGAAAAAGTTCTTTGCCCACACCTGTTAAAAATGAGATAAATGTGTGAAGTGTAACAGAACTGATACTCAAGAACAGCTTTGACTACTTACTTTRCAACCTAAATAATGGAGAGAAAGAGAATAGCTGATGCCCGTTATCCTTTAAATAGATGGTGAAGGAAATACAGACATATTATATAGTTTTAATTGGATTTCCTCAGACTGTGTTCCAGTCAATAATTTTGGTGGGAGGAGAGGAAATCATCTCCTTGATGCTTTCATCAGCATTAATCACAGCTCATTTGTTTCTGCAGAGGCCGAAGGAAAAAAAAAACAAACTGGAAATAAATTAGAGGTACCAGCAGCTTTTAGGTTCAAGGATTAAATACTCTGAGATTCTCCTTGYTCTGCTGAACTTTTCTCCAAGTATTCTAGGAGCAGCCAAAAATGAGAAAGCAGAAAAATTACATAACTACCATAGTGCTGGAATATTCAAAGGCATCTCACCAGAACCAAGCAACACTATTTCCCAAACTGTAAACATCTGAATTCCTGAAATTCTCAAAGGTCTCTTAGGTTGCAAGCACCTGTCATGTTCTCCCTCTACAATTCACACTACTCTGATTCATTGCTTCTGGAGAAACCACATGCTCTAGGCTTTTAGGTTTGACCCAATAATCCCTTTCTGATTCAATAGATATGGAAAATGAGTACAGGATTCTAAGGTTCAGCACTTTGTCTCTTTTTCTGTGCCCAGGCTGTCAGTTTTTGAGGTCATGGCAGTGCATCCCATGCACTGCTGTATTTTCCAGCCAACTGGTTTGCGGAACAAGAGGAATTATTTGAATACAGAGCACAGAGCTGGTTGTCAGAAGCAGCACGTTCCCTAAAGAGAGACAAAAATGAAATATCATTTAGACACTAAGAGAAAGCTGCAGCAAAATGAGATAGTTCTGTTGTTATCTAACATTCATCAAAGGGATCACAGTGCTTAATTGCTGGTTTGAGAACTCCTTTATTATATCATCTGCTATTCAGTGTTGGAAAGTACATAATAATTTAGAGAGGCCTGTTCACTTTGAAGCAGAAAACATGCACAGACTTGCATTATATTTAATCAACATCTTCATTCTGCCATTTATGGCTGGACAGACCTACTCCTTCCAGAACAGAAGGTCTGAGAGAATATCCCTGTCCATCTGAAAGTGCTTTTCTGCACTCAGAATTTGTTACCATGGAAAACAGSTAAACATCCAAATCACCTTCTGCAGGAGCCTCCTTGTCTCTACYGGTTTTCCAAGGAGCATAGGGCAAATACACATCCCCTGCAGATGTCTCAATTAAGTGATTGATTTCTCCTTCTCCACRTGTCTAGAAGAAAATTTCTCCTTGAACATGAAGCTTTGGTTACCAGGGAAACACCTATAATTTTGTCAYATTTACAATAAGAAATGCTTCTCCAGGTTCTTCATACCGTTAGCTMATTAACTAATTTCTATCAATGCACTCTAATAAGTAAATACCATAGAAAGAGAACATCTTTATAGTAAAAAAAGATTCAGTTTTTGAAAGCACTTGGGCAAAAAAGGATATAGAAGAAAGGGTTYTCATAGTAGGTGAGCTCCTTCCTGAAGCATGGAAAAAGTCATTTTTAGTTTACTAGCCCATCTCTTCTTTGGGCTTTAGAGTAGAATGCTCCTTTTTTTCCACCTTGTTTCATGTGGACTTTCACAAGGCAGTTTAGTGCTCAAAAGTCTCTTCTGYTTCATATAATTTCAGTGTGGTGAAGAAATTGTAATATTCTGTTATTTATTCATAACTTTAGGTAGCTCAGGTGGTGRTTTGGGGTTTTCTTTCCTTCTTGCTGCTCTACTTTTAAGATCAACACCCCAAAGTCCTTAGCAAACTGATATAGTCACTTTGAAGTTCTTGGTTTCTTAAATCATTTTTTTTAATGTGTGTTTTGTTTCATTTTTGTAATCTGCAGGGTAGAGRCTTTCACTTTTTACCTGCCTATTTTATGTTCTCATGTCCTCTTTTGTATCTATTTCCCAGATTCCAGAGGACAGACCAAGTGGCCTCTTTACTTTTCCAGTTGCCAGTTTTTGTCTGTGAACCTGTGATATCTGGGGGAAGGGGGGAAACAGGAGGGGAGGGGTCACTTGCCAAAACAGCTCACATAGAAATGGCATTCGTTTTAAAATAAAAAGTGTTTGCCCCTTTAAATGTCACATTAAATTACATAAGTCAGAAAGTAGGTTTAGAGTGCAATACATCTGCTTTTCTAACTTTGTGGGAAAACAAATGGTGGGGCAAAAGACACTGTCCTTGTGAGCTATGGATGTGTTCCTGGGATTTATGAGACTGTCTGTCATTAAAAGGACTTTACCTGGTCTTAAATGCATATATCTGCCTATCCAGAGCCAAAAGAGAGAGCACAAATGAATCTTTAATGTGTATTGGCTTTGTCTCCCTAATGTATTTATGGCTGCTTCACTTGCAGCATTTTTCATAGAGTTTTGTAGGTAATTATGTTTAGTGGGCCTTCCATCTTTCAGCCTGTGYTGTCCTCCTCTCTCGTTTTACCCCATCAGTCCTGCAGAAGCAAAGCCCAAGGCAGCTTAAGCCACATTTAACAGAGATGTAAATGTTTCAGAGTTACAATTTTGTGGAATTTTACAGCTGGCCAAAAGGATGTGTTAATTAGTAGCACACTCACTTTTGGGACCTGATTCATCTGTCTATTCAGATATTTAAAACCCATCAGATACGTCTGGCCCTAGAGCACTTATTTCTTGCCAGCTGGTATAAAATGAGTCTGGTCCTTTGGATCACACCTAAAAAATTTTCACAGAAGATAACTAAAGATAAGCAGCTGAATCCCAGCCTTTGAGTTCTTCCCAGGATAAAATCCAAAAGGAAAAGGTAGCATAGAAAACTTGGATTTCACAAGGCTTATACCTGGTTTTCTCCTCTACTCACTGGCCTGTTGGGCTTTGGCRTTTCCTGTTCCACTGGTACTTCATGGTGAGACAAATCATCCCAAAAAATTCACTGACTGTATTGAATACATCTTCATCAACTGTGGTGGSAACTGACAGCCATATTTATCTTACACTGAATCATGGCCCTTGGACACCAGCCAGTTGCCTGAAAAGAGGCTTTTTTGTCCTAGTTCAGACATCCTAAGGTATCTGAGATACCTCCAGCTGTTGTGCCAGTCTGATGTGATAAAGAAGATGCAACAAACTAAGTCTTGCTCAAACAGCAGTGGGAGGAAACCCTAGAAAATATTAGAAGGTATCAAAGTCTCACRTTTAGACAAATGACTCTGTGAAGAGCAGAAGGAAATCACTCATGRCTTTATGCCTTCACATGCTTTCCTCTGCCATTTGGATTCTCTTTCTTCCCTAATACTTGTCAGCTTACCCCAAAGTGTCKCAGTGAGACCCTGGCACAGGTTGTGGAYCCCCCATCCCTTGAAGTATCCAAGGCCAGGCTGGATAAGGTTTGGAACAACCTGGCCTAGTGAAAGACGTCCCTGCCCACAGCAGGGGTTTGGAATTAGATTATCTTTAAGATCCCTCTCAACCTGAGCCACTCTATGATTTTGTAATTCTATGTTCTCTCTTCCTGTTGCTTTATTCTTCTGCTCAGCCTCAGGAGTGGATCTTCTGAGTGCACTTGGTCTTCCTTTACTCCACCTTTTGTAAAATTAATCCATGATTTTGTGAGGAGGACTCAAAAAAGTATGTTTCCTGATGCTATCAGCCTAATTCAAAATAAAGTATTCAAATTATTCACATCAACCACCAAAACTCTTTAATCCAGTTTTATATGTCCAGTCGGAAAATTTTGAAAACTCTACTTGGCCCTGTTGCTCTGTCATGCAGAGGTGGTGAATGTCCAAGAGCAGATGTGTATGAAATCTGTTAGCATGAAATATTCACAGAATTTTTCTGGATACAGACTTTAAAAAAAAATCAAAGTGTCTTTTTGAGCAGAAATAAAAGGTAAGATTAATTAAACACATGGAACAAAACAAACTGTTTATTCTGTGTCAAATGGCAGAAACAAGGAACAGCTTTTGAAGTTGGCAGAACCACCTTTCTGCATGGCAGAGTAGAACAACCAGCCCACTGAAATCTTGTGGAAAGGGCATTTCCCCTGAGAGTCAGAGCTGCACGAGTCAAATCTCATTTCTCCTGCAGAACAAAGCTTTTCACAACACCAGCTTGCAGCACCAAATTTAGCAGGGTGTGTGTTAGGTAGTTTCCACTGAGACCAGCTGGGAAAAATCTGTGAAGTAGGAGCAAGGGACTGGGATTGGTTTATCAACATCAGCTGGGAAAACTCAGCTCTCCCAGACATCAGCTGATGCAGTTCACTGATGCCCACTGCAATGAGATTTCAGGAGCTGGACTTCAGTGATCCCTTCCAGCTCAGAATATTCTGGTCTGAATGTCAGTGACGAATTGTGCCCATGGGCTGGGTTCTCTGACTTATGTTTTCAGGCAGAATGAAGGTGACACTTGACAGAAAATACAAAAGCTTTTAATAATTGGCAAAATGACATCTTTGCCTTCTTCTGAGGAATTCAGCCCTCCCTCATCAGGCTACAGAAAAGCTGAAAGGTCTTGTTCAAMCAGTAAAGGGTACAACAGTTCCTCAATACCAGCTTTCCAAATCCTTTTTGTTTTTAGCTTTCAAAAGTATGGTTTCCCATCCAACCATGGTGGTCATGGTGGACCTCAGGCTGGAAGACCCAGGTTTGCCTGATGCAAAGACTCCATCTGGTACCTGTTGAACAGTGGCTGCACTGTTCCATGGCTCAGTCTGTGATTGTATTTTGCAGTTGGCTTTTCACTGGCTCCTGGTGCCAGTGCAAGGTCTGCATTCTGATTTTCAAATGATTTGATTATGCATATCCTGGAGACATGTCAGAAATCAGATTCTGCACAGAATTCAAGCAGCAGCTGTGACCCTCTGGGGCAAAATGAATCACTGAGCATAGGGCTGAGCATAAAGCACCCTTAGTTAACAGAATCAGCTTTGGGGCAGTCTTTTAGAGGAGATAAATCATTTGGCACTACTTAGGAGTGCATTTGGCACTCTCTAAAAAACACCCTTAAAATTTTGTCTTCAAAAGTTACTTCCCTTCCAAAACACTGTGCAGGTTTTGAGAGTTTCATGTTCTTTCCTATTATTTCCTAACCAAGTGCAAACATGACCTTTGCCAAAAAGAGTTTTGAGCCTAGAAGTTATGAAGGGAGTCTCCCAGACAGTTTTGTACCTCAGAATCCTCAAGAAAAAGGAAAATCAGCACCTCAGCCTGTTCTGCTTCCTGCACAGAAGCACTGCTCAGTCTCTGAGTCATCCTCTCCATCATGTTCTTCTTCACATGGCCACCGTTTTCTGTTAAAGATTAGAGTGGGTGTCTTGAGAAAGGAGATAATTTCAGTCATGAGGAAGAAGTTACTCTCAAAAAATTCTCAGCCTACAGCCAGCATGGTACCTTCTGGTTATGCCAACAAAGTCTTGAGAAAATGCCCATCACAAAGGGTTTTTGAGCATCTCCTGTGGTAACTGGGACATCTGCAGCAGCACTTTCTAGAATCATAGAATCATTAAAGTTGGAAAGGAACTCCAAGAATGTCRAATCCAACCTTTACCATGTCTCTTGCCAAGTGCTTCCTTATGATAAGGCCAAATATTTTCTGTGGCTAAACACAAAAAATCTCCATCTGCTCCCTGCMCGGAGCCTGAGGACAAAACAGCCCAATTTGCTTAAGCATGAGATAAACTGATCCTACAGGAAAACAACTGCAGAGTTTTACTGTGGTAAGTTTCAAGAGAATATGCACTTGGACAGACTGGGGGGTTTTGCCATTTATACTAAGAAGTCATCAAATTTGACTGTGAAACCAAAAATAAATATTCCACCCCGTCCAATGCCCTGCTTCTCGGACACAAGTACCAAAAATTATCCATATGAGTTCCTATAATCTCATTAGGACTTGACTTCCAATTTATGTTCACCATCTTCACCTAAATGGCTGAAAACACTAATTGTTCTAAACATTTTTGGGGAGGAAACACAGATCTGATGGATATYCTCCACTCAGTTCTCCAATGCTGATGGAAAGGCAGCCTGGCCAAGGAAAGGCCCCGTCCATCAATGAGCAGTTCTGTATTTGACTCTGGCTTATGGTGACCACTGAAGCTGCCTGGTGACCTCCTCTTTGCTGCTCTTCCTACTCCAAATCTTTGTCTTCTTTCTACTAAGTCTTCAGGACTTAGAGGGCTCTTCATGTGCATCCTGCTTAATACAGTATTCTACAAGAAACATGACTACTTTACAAATTTATCCCTCTTCATTCATTTGGCCTCAACAGATGTAATTCATTTCTTTTATTCAGGATGTATGAAGGTATATAAATTCCACAAAATCCCCCTCAGTGGGCTAAATGTCATCTCCAGCTGGACTAATCAGACATCCCTCTGATCCAAATTAAAATAAGGAATAGTAATTGCTAAAAAGARGTGTGGGAAGAGAATTTTCAAGCCYCAGAGATTTACGKGGTTAAAACTTCCTGTTTAAGTGGTTTAARCTGTTTCATGATCCAAGCCCTCTGTTTCTTCCACACACAAAACCTTCTCCTCTGGATGTGTATTCCTCAAACACAGGCCCACATGGCAAAAAAAAAATGAGAGATACTTTCCTTTTCAGCCAGCTCAGGGTATTTTCAGGGAGGGAGGGATGCACCCATCAGTCAGAGGAGGTGTCTGTCCATACATCAGGGTGACAGCCACTTTGTTATATTGAGAGGTTCTAGCAGGGGCTGGGAGTAGACTTACTCACTGATACAATTCATTATGCTTCAACATAGGATGCTCTCTCACTGCTGTCTAGAAACATTGACTAAGTAGAAGTCCAGCATACTGATTTATTGGRGCTGGCAACTCAAGTCCAATGAAGAATCCAATGCAGGGAACTTTTTGCCAATACACAGTAACTTTGTTTACTCAATAGAGGATGTATCCATCTTTCAGCTGGCATTGATTGCCCTTCCATTTTTTTTTTTTCAACATGCCCAGGCTGTAAAAGGAAAAAAGAAAAAAATCCCATCACAGAAAGTGATTTGTTTTGGTAGAGTAAAAAATGTTAAACCTCTCCACAGATAAACCRAACAGAGTGAGAAAGAAATAACTGTGCTCTTATGTAGCATAAGGATTTTAATTTGAAACACAGCTCACAGAGATGATTATTTCCTAGCTTACAATGGAAATATTYATTCAGACAGAAGCAAAATGTCATCATTTTTCAAAACTGAAAGGCCTTGAGTGTCATAATGGAAKGAGATGGGGAATGAAAACAACAATCATGTTCTGGCACACAAGTTACCAAGAAAATCATGAAAGAGGGTGGAAGAAGTCCACTGAAGACTTCAACTTTCAGACACACAYGTGACTACCTTTAAGCCAGCCGTGGTAAGATGAAGGGCTTAAACATGACAAGCATCTGGTCTGGCTTTGGACAGAGGGTTTGTGCTCTCACRTGACAGGCAGGGAGGCCACAGGGGACTGCCAAACACATTTTCTATCTACTGACCCTGTAWTCACAGAATAACAGAATGATTTKRGTTGGAAGGAATGTTAAAGACCATCCAATTCCAACCCCCCCTGCCATGGTCCCTTCCTACCTATCCCAGGTTGTTCCAAGCCCCGTCCAACCTGGTCTTGAATGCTTCCAGGGATGGCACATSCACAACTTCTCTGGGCAACCTGTGCCAGGGCCTCACCTGCCCATGGAAGATGGATAGAAAAAGATGATTTTTGGGGTCCTTCCAACCCAAATCATTCCATGGTTCTGTGACTCTTCCCATAATTATGATTTTTTATTGCTTATCTAATGGACCAGAATGTGCTGTCCCTTTGGAGAAAGAGCTTAAAAAACATCTCTTGACTTTAATCTTTCAGAACAACTTTGGCATTTGTAGCAGGGCATCTAACCCCCCACAAGAGCTTATCTGTTGATTGTTAGTCAGATAACTCAAGCAGGGCAAGGTGTCTTGTAGGGAGCTATTTTGGTTCCATGGGGCTAACACTGGTCTGGCTTCTCCCAGCTGAAAATAAACATCTTGGTGWTGAAGTGAGATTTGAGAAGATAAGCTGGATTTCTGACGGACAGACTCTTGCTTTACAGCTATAAAAGTCACACCAAACTTTCAGAAAGTGGAAATCTTCTGCAAATTTCCCTGGAAAAGTTTGGAGTTTCTCCCAAGAGTGAGGATGCTGCTTTGTGGTTCCTCCTAGGGGTTGAGTTAAGGAATCTGTAGATTATCATCATTTTGTGGTAAGTTACATCCAACTCCTAATCAATACCATTTCTTTTGCTAGATTTACTATAGATACGTTGATATAGAGGACTGTTTTATGTTATGCTGTAATCTATTAGTAATTCTTCTAGTTTTAGACTGTGCATTAAGCAACTCTGATTAAGGTCTTTCATCTGTTACCTCCTATCTGTTCAATAAATAATTCATTTTTTTGAATAGACCTGATTTGCTGTCCTTAGCACTTGTGAGCCAAAGTGATTTTGTAAATTCAAGCTGTTCCCAAAAATCTGAGGCAAGAAAGGATTTAGCTTTATTTGAACCCCTTCCTGTGAAAGAGTTTCAATATAAAAAGTGAATTCTTCCTGACCTTCCTTTCAATACAAAAATGAATTCTTCCTGAGTCAGTGGCAGGACTTCTTTAGTGAACTTTGTTCTGAAGCTTTTACTCTTCCTGACATTTACTCATACTTGCTCACCCTGGGCTGAGCTGATGAAATTGTAAATAAAGACACTCACAGAGCATTTCTTGGTGCTTATCTGCAGCCTTTGCAGCTTGARAAGTCTATATCTTGTTTGTTTCCAGATTCACAAAACACCAGAAGACAAATTTCTGTGTCTKATTCCTCAAGGAATTTGTCCAGGAGCAGATAGACAGGAGACAGTGAGGTGGATTTCCAGCTTGTCCCACATGTTCTTGCAATGCTCCTCAGGGAGCATTCCAGCTTTTGCAATAAGCAAGGGAAATGCAGAGGTTGTAATTGGAGGAGCACARAATTCTAGGATGTAGAAATTTATAGCAATGGCACAAAATTCATATTGTGAGGCAGTTTCATGCTCAACAGGCTGCACACCTGCTCAGTTAATCTGGGTCACAGTTGTATCTCGCCATGAATCACTAAGAGTCCAAGGGTTTAGCCTTCTCTCCTCCATTTCTTCCCAAGATCAGGTTTAGAACACAAAGYGAACACCTCCAGAATCTCTATCAGAAACTGAATCTACAAGATGATATTCTGCTGTCTTTATTCACATGGAACAGCAAAGTTCTGTGTAGGACTTYAGTCTTGGTGGCAGACAGAAGGTAAAGAAATTAAATCTTATATGTAGAAAACTGCAAAATAAAAAAATGGCAGTTTTCAGTGCAAAATGTGTCAACAAAAATGCTTCAGAATCCAATAGAGTTCATGTGATTTCTGATAAACCACATTAAAACAGCGTCATAATTCTGGATAAAGGATTCTCCAGCTCCACATTTCACTCTACATATATTTTGCTAATTTTTCTCTCTGCAAGTGAAAAAMCCCTCTCCAGGAACAAAGCAAAAAGAATCTGTCGGCATTCGAAAAACCTTTAGAAACAGTTACTGTGTGCTGCAAATTGCACTTTGCACACACCACCCCTCCCACGCAGACAGCAATGAACACTTAATGCCCCAGGAGTGCAAGGAGGCAATTCCTTGTAAATGTTAAGTGCTGCCTGTTGCTGCTTTGGAAATGTCATTTCCAACAGTTGTGATTGAATGAGCAAGTTCTGCTGCATCCTTCCCCCACCAGCTCCCAGATCCTGACACRTTTCCCTGAATTCTGTCCCCGTGGAAACGTGCTGCATTTCTGACAGGTGTGTGTGGAGGGGCTGAGTAGACCCCATTAATGCAGCAAGGAGAGGAGAGAGTCCACATGCCTGGAAAAATGCAGGGCAATTTCACCTGATTTTGCTCAGTAGCAGTCAGACTCCCTGAGGTTATTTACTAAAACACATTTGATGAACTAGAAGCCCATTTCCCCCACCGTGTGTGCAGGCAGTGTAACCAAGTAGCTCAAGGTTAGAAACGTGCATAGTAAATACATAAAACCTGCCTTTAAAAAGTAAATCTGTGTTTAAAAGTTCAAATCTTTTATACCATGTATATCGTTAATAACATATTGACAATACTGCCTTTTAATAAAAGAAAATAAAAGTAAAAACATCTCCGCTGTAGGCAGACATTTTGAATAATGTAACGTAAAGGCAAGGATCAGGAGGTTGATCTTCCTAACAAAGTGTGGAACAGCTCAGGATCATCAAATCATCAAACACCAGAAGGGGCACAGCCCTGCTTGGSCTTCAGCAGGAGCCCTTGCCTGTCTGCACACACGGCCCAGTGCTCTGAGCACTGTTACAGTTAGAAGCGCTGATTTTATGTAAATGTAGCATAGCCCAGCTCAGTTTCTTCAGTATTTTCCAAGTAATAAAAAAGGCATCCTTAATAAATGTGGTAGAATTTTTGTTTATCCTGAGAAGTCCAGATGAAAGACCCCACATARGCAGTAAAGCTRTTGTRGAATATYAYACAAGAAAATTTCRTTGTKGCTTTTTAAAAAACAAAAGGGGARATTCTGATCAAGTACGGATAATTTCTGGATAACTTGAGACTTAATAAATTTGTAGTAATTKATATTTTGAGGTTTTTTACCTTATATACTGTATCTGAGTACTTTCAAACAGCTGCTTCCTCCCACTCAACAGACTTCTGAGCATTAGTAAAGGATGAGACTTACAAATTTAGAAACTGTTACGGGAACTTCCCTATRTAAGCAAAACCAAAGGCTCATGGAATGGTCTGGGTTGGAAAGGACCTTCAAGATCATCCAGCTCCAGCCCCTGCCATGGGCAGGGACACCTTCCAAATKACCAAGTTGCTCCAAGCCCTGTCCAAYCTGGCCTTGGAMACTTGGGACATCCAGATCTTCTCTGAGCAGCCAGTTCCAATGTTTCAACAATCCCACAGTAAAGATTTTTGTTCCAATATCAAACCTAAACCTGCCATTCTGGGCAGATCAAGAGCCCATGAGGTCTGGAATTTGTCTCACAAATCACACGCACCAGAGAAAGGAATTTCTTGTCATTTATTAGGGTGTTTATTATAAAACAGTGCCTACCAGCATTTTTTATTTCATTTAAAAATCCACAGATCTGTATTCACTACATTCTTTGACTTTCTTTTTTATAAGAAGGTAATCATAAAGTTTWAAAGGAAAATAATAATGGAACAGCACATTAAAACAGATTTAACGAGTTTAATTTTCAAACTTTTTAAATTAGTGTGGTTCCACTACAGTCCACTGAAGCATGGTGATTTTTAGCAGCTGAGTGTCTAAGAAATGTCTGAAAGAGAAAAGGGAGGCCATGAGAGGCTACTTGTGTGCAAATCCTACAGAAACAGTGGAACTAGAGGGACTGTTTAGGATGGGTGAGGAGGGTTACAGCAGGGTGTGATCCCTAGAAAAAGAGAGGCAGGAATGTGAGTTGGATTCAGCTGTGAGTGTACAATTCAGTCTAACTCCCTAAGCAATTTCATTTCCAGCCAATATGCATGGGATTCCATAGGATGGGATTCTGGAGCACAGGACCTGACAGGAAAGTTAATTGGAACCACTGTGRTAAAATTCCAGTGGTTTGGAACCCCCCAAGCAGTCTGAGTGGTGCAACAAGGCTGGAGGAAGACACAATGAGTTTGCTCTTTGACCAGCATTGCTTCTTAATATCTGATCAAAATCCTTTCCTGAAAAGTGACCCTGGCCCTGCCAGTTCCTCAAGAACTCTTCCAGGACCACCATCCACATCCCAAATATTGGTTTAAATAACAGAGCAGACTTCAAAATAACAGCAGCTCTCAGATGAAGCTCATGCACAGTGAAGGCAATAAACAATTTTAAACACCAAACCAAACTGTATCAAGAAACCCWGAACTCCTGTTGGGAAATGAACTCTTTTTTTTTTACTTTAATTGCAGATCTCAGCAGGCACTGTGATATAAAACCCTGTGAAATACTTKATAATAAACTTAAACAGTCCCATTTTCATTTCTTTACCCATTAAATAGATGATCACAATTGGAAAGAAGGAGAACAATTCTCAGCATAGAATAGTTCATTAAGGATTTGTCCCATCCTGGGCAGATTCCCCCTGGGGTGGGGGTTAAGTTGCTATCAGATTGGGCGATTGCCATTCTGACCAGTGGTTGTGGTTCTCAGAAAGATAATTCCAGCCAGAAGTGATGTCAATTTTCATTTTAATGCCTCCTGGGTTCCTGCGAGGTTCTGGTCAGAGAGYGTGCAGTTGTGTTTAGTGAAAACCTCATTAAAGATTAATCCAGCAAAGACTGGCCATAAACATTTACCACWGTAATTCCATAAAAGTTAATGGTGTCAGTAAACAGGAGGCTGGGACAAGCCAAGCTCCACAAGTCCTGGTGGGGAGGGAACAAATCCCAGGCTGGAGCAGCAGCTTCCAAAAACACTTGGCAGGACTCACTTTGCATGTGGCATTTGGAAAGCAGGAATTGCTCCCAGTGGGAAAGGCTGAAGTGGATTCTGTCTCTTGATTTGCTTAGGAAAATGATTGTTTRTCCCATCTGTTGTTAGGGAATGGTTCCCCACAGAGAGAGGATCCAGTGCAGGCGTGGAGCTCGCCCTGGGGAGGAATGCCAGACACAGGGAAGTCAGCAGAACAGCTTTGCTATGAATTTGTGGTGGTTGATGCTTTTCTCCAGGCAGCTGTACCTGAGGAGGGAAAATTAATTCATCAGCTGCATTCAAAGGGCAGTTTGGGAAAGGCACTTAACAAACATAAACTGGGAAACTGCCCAAATAATGGTGTTTGATGGCAGGGAATTTCTTACTGAACAGAATCCCTTGTTGAAGTTCAGTTGAAATTGTTGCAGCCCCACTCATAAATAACATTTTTCTTTCCTTTCTGTTGCCATTGCTGATGATAATTCGTTGCATGCTATTTATTATATGCTAACATTACACACACAATGGGACAAAAAGTCATATTTTCCCTTAGAAAAGCAGCCTGAATTAGAGACAATGTCATTATACATATTTATACCTACAAGCTGAATGCCAGTGCTTTTATTATGCTTTATTAATCCAGAAAGAACTTCACAATCTCTTAATGTAACTGTTATATTCTATTCAACTGTCCTATAAAAATATATCAAAGCTGGGAATGGTAAATAATTATCTAACCCATTAAGACTCAGAGTATAATGAGCAGTGACTGTTGTTTTATTTGGGGATATCTCAAAGCAATTCCCAACTCTTCCTCCTACTACCCCATGACATCAAGGATAGAGTTAATAAAGGAAAAATACCTCCAATTAACTTACATGTTAAAAGGCAACAGACAAAACCTAAAATACACTGGGAAAGTTCAAAAGAACAGTAATTATTTTAGAGTGATACCACCACCAAAAAAAATCTACTGCTGCATATCAGAAAAAGCAAAGCAGCATGAATTATGTACTTATGTAAATAAAGCTAATAGGCGATAACATTAATTAATGGCATAAAACTTCTGCTCATCACTCTGCAGATAGCAGGTATTCATTTGTGAGGATTAATTTATATTTTAATTAGAAATTTACATATTTAGCAGCCTTGCCATCAACAATTAGCAACTCCAGTGCATTTAAGGATTTTCAATTTAAACTAAACATAGTGAATTTCAAAKGGTCATTTTGGAGCAATTTGTTTCGTTTCACAGCGATGGGGAACTACACATTCCCTTCATATCCACCCATTACCTTCAGATAAAAACTCCTAAGAAGTAGTTTGTAATACCTGAAACATGACTCAGTCTGTTCTAATTTACTTCTCATGAAACATTTATGGTAAATACTAATTACTAGAGAAGGTCTCTGTGGAGGCCAAGGAAGATAAAATTATTTGTGATTAATAAGTTTGGAGCGACAATAAATCAGCCTTATGGGGGCTGGATGAGTGGGGAAGGGACAGGAGTGTTGGCTCCATGCATAATTAAGTTTTAGGTAAGATTAGTGAGTCAAAGGTTAAATAAATTTCAAATAACTCCATAATGTGCTGGCAGTATATGCAGCATGAGGCTTGATCTATATACAAACAGAAGAAAAATCTGGGTTGGGAGCCTTGCATGATTCATCCCAGATAAACACATGGGAAGATTTGGGCTCTGCTGTCCCTGCCATCAAAATGAAGGCAGGGGAACTCCACCACAATCACAGCATGAAATGTCTCTAAGTTTCCACATATTCACATCCGTCAGAACATGACCCAAAACACTCACCTCAGACTTGTTTCATRGCAAGAAGTGGAATAATTTTTCATTTCTGATGAACCAGGTAAAATTCAGTTCAGAACAGGTAAATTCCCAACTGACCTGGGCTCAATCCCCATCCTGCAACAGAATCTTGGGCTGGAGGACAATCCCTAGGAAACCCAGAGCAGAGCACAGCGCCTGAAATCTCACCCAGAGCAAAGCACCAGCACCTGAAATCTCACCCAGAGCAGAGCACCAGCACCTGAAATCTCATCCAGAGCAGAGCACCAGCACCTGAAATCTCACCCAGAGCA